>MU670373.1:469442-523006 GCA_026770625.1 Nicotiana glauca
CATTTGGAGAAAATGAAATCGGGGAGGGGTGGGGGTGGGGTGGGGTGGGGTTTTTTTGTGAAAAACTGCGCTCGATTTTCTCCTCCTTCTTTAGCTCCTAGGTCCCTTAGGCTTATGATATTAGATCAATGGGGTTTAGGTGTTGGGTCAGGTCGGGTCGATCCGATTTGGACTGGGTAAGGCGATAAAATTTGGGCTTTCAAAGTATTTGGCCCAATCGAATTTAAACAACCATCCTCTTCCAATTTCCTTTTCATTTTTGTTATTTTTTTCTTTCTTTAATAAATTAAAAACCTAAACTAAATTTTTAAATTAATTCAAATCACGAAGTTAAGCTAATTATCTAACTATAAAATTTATAAAAATTAGTTGATCCTAAATTAAAGAGAAAAAATTAATAATCCAAAATTTAAAAGCTAAGAATGTAAAAGTGAGCCATTTTTGTGATCTTCATTTTTAATAAAATACCTAATTAATTAATTAATCCTGAAATGTGAACAAAATCTAAATACGATGCATGGTATTTTTGGTATGTTTTTTTTATTTTTAGTAGAAATTAAATATGCACAATACTGCAAATAATTAACAAAATTCTACAAAAAATCCTATAAAATTGCAAAATTTGTGAAAAATTATTTTATGATATTTTATGGGTATAATTTATATAGAGCAAAAATTACATGCTTACAACTATTTTTTTAACATGCAAACAAATGAATACATGCCTTTAACTGTTGCATAACCATGCTCAACATCATATTCCACTCGTGCGAAACAAAATCCTATAGCAACGCTCATAATGAGTGGTAGCGCTCTTCCGATATTATCACCCCCTAAATCCGAAAAAGCCATATTTTCGGTAAAACCAGTCAATCAATGGTGTAGTCGACGATTTCGCACCTTTCTGCTTGAGTTGTCCGCTGAAGGGTACCAGTCTAAAATCCCAGAGAAACCCTACTCTGTTTAAACTATGCATGTATCATGGTCAAACTTGTCCAAGTTAATTATGTTGTCCGCATAATGACTCTTTAGGATAGCCTTGTCCAAAATCAACTGGGTTTCCCTAGAACCCAAACGGACATCATCACGTTCTGTGCATTTATTTGGAGAACTAATTGCTTTCATGCTAAGTGTTGATATTAAATAATCCAATCTGGTGGGTGTAGGGTCTAACCCTTTTGTTTTACAGAAAATGAAGAGCAAGGTCCCTAACTTTAATATGGCTAGCACACCCTCACCCTTGCTAGGCTGGTGGAGGAGTCCTCCATCAAATGACCAAATCAACGAGTGGAAAGAGAGGGCCACCAAATCTAGCGAAAGGTTAGAATATCTGGAATACAGTCTAGTGGAAGTAGAAGGGAAAGTGAGAAGAGAGTCACCGACTGCCAAAACGCTGAGGGAAACAAAGGAGAACACCTGGCGAAGGAATTTTTACTAGTGAACCTACACACACTGGAGGATTTGATCAATGAGAGCATTCAACTTGAAGAAGGTCCTTCTAGGACAAAGTAGATAGGAATTTACTTTTTTCGTTTTATAAATGTAATAAGGCCAATGGCCACTAATGACTTTTATTTCCAGATATTTAGTGTCGAATTGGGATTCAACTACTTTTTATCAATGTAATGAGGCATTTAGCATTCCAAGTTCTCCAAATCAATTGTCGCTAGGCCTACCTCGGGCATAAAGAGGTCCCCAAATTAGGACACGCTTTAAGTTCATGCACTGTATGTTTAAATATTGCATTATTTTTTATATATAATCCTCACTAACTTGTCACCTTTTGTTTTTATTTTTTGCTTATTCCCCTCCCTACTGGTTAGTTCGTGAACTTTGGAAACATCATCCTATACACGAGATCTAGGGGCCCTCTACCGACTCCTCCTCTTAGTCCTATCAGACACAACAAAAAAGGAAAAATGGAAGATTTGAACAATGCTAGAAAAGAGAACTCAATTGAATGGGTAGAGGTCACTCATGGTAATCTGGCCCCTAAGGAAAATGCATCCCAACTAGAACAAAAGCTATTGAAATTTCAGGAACTTGACCAAGTCTGGAATCTGTCAAATCTGTCATTTTCCCTCACCACTCTAGAGGTTAATTTCCCAAATACTCAGAATCCTGTACCTCCGCAAAATATCGTAAAGCAGAAAAACCATCCCACTTCTCATTACCACTACAACACCTGTCGTACCTTAAATAGCACCCCACTACTCATCCAGGAACTCCAAAACTCCACAAATGACCACTGCAACACCCAACATAGTACCCCCATCTCCGTGGAGACTGTGCCGTACTCCACCCAGCCCATTTCAAGCACACCTGAGTCTGATGATAAGGACTTTCTCATCAAAAACCTGTTCGAAGAGCTTAATAGGTTGACTAGCAGAATTTAAGGCGTTGAATGTAGTAAAGGAATCGAGGAGCTAAACTACGAAGATATTTGCATACAGGCCGATGTCGAACTGCTCGAGGGGTACAAACCTCCTAAGTTCGAAATGTTTGATGGCCCAAGGGATCCAAGGGTCTATTTCAGAACGTACTATGACAAATTGGTTGGAGTAGGAAACGATGAAAAATCTGCATGAAGCTTTTCATGAGGAGCTTGAAGGCAAATGCTTTATCTTGGTATATTAGCAAAGATCCGAAGAGGTGGTCAAACTGGGTGAGCATGACATCTAATTTATGGACAAATTCAGGTTCAACAAAGAGAATGCACCAGATGTGTTCTATATTCAAAATCCGAATAAGAAACCCACAGAAACATTCTGTGAGTATGTTACTCAATGCAGGTCAGAAGCTGCTAAGGTTAGGCCTGCTTTGGAAGAAGGGCAAATGAACAAATTCTTCATTCGAACCCAAGACCCACATTATTAGAGGCTGATGATGATCGAGGACCACAAATTTTCTAACATATCAAGCTGGGAGAAATAATCGAAAAAGGCATCAAAAGCAGTATTGTTAAAAATTTTGAAGCTTTGCAAGCTACAAACACGGCCCTACAATCAAGCAGTGTGTCCAAGAAAAGGGACGTAGGAGCTGTAATGGTGGAACAGAAAACCAAATACTCTGTTAAATACCAAACATACCCAATGCCTCCAATCACATATTAGCCTACCCCAATTACCAAGCAACCTCACCCTCTTACCAAACTCCACTACCCACGAATCGATCACCTCCCACATATCAGTCTACTTTACCCAAATATTCCCAACTGGCCCATGTTTTCCAAGCCTACAATACTCAACCATCCCACTGCCAATCATGCCAAAACTTTCCTAGACCTCGACCAAACTATGAACGAAGACCCCCAAAATAGTATACGGCTATTGCTAAACCTATCGACCAGTTGTATGAAAGACTCAAAGCTGCTAGTTACATCACCCCTATTCCTTCTGCCCCTGAGAACCCTTCTCAGTGGGTTAATCTGAATAAGTCTTGTGCATATCGTTCCAGCATGAAAGGACACACCATTGATGAATGCCGCTTTCTGAAAGATAAGATCCAGACTTTGATTGATAACACGATTATTGTGCAAAAGGAGCCTGCTCCGAATGTCCACAATAACCCTCTGCCAGATCACAAGGGTGTAGGCATTCACATGATTGAAATAGAGGATCATTGGGACCCCAAGGATCGATCGGTTTGATCAGAGAAGGTGACAATCTAAAGAAGCCAGTAGTCACCCTTAATCTGATTGTAGTCCAGATTCAGTCCTCCGGGGATGCCGAGGTAAATATGTCCATGCCGCTTGATTTTGAAACATCATCCTATGCAAAGATGCCAGCGCCGATTGAGGGAAAATTTATGTCACTAGAAAATGCACCTACACCCTTCAAAGTTGCAGTTTTACCACCTAAGAGGCATGTTCCGTTCGAAGTAAAGATAGCCACGCCAATTCCAGTGGCAATGTCGGCTGTAACACCATTCCATACAAATGCCATACATTGGAACTACACAGCCGAGGCAAGCAAAAAAGGGAAGGTCAAGTTCGGGGAAGCCGTCGCAGCACAGGGTATGATGAGAACCGGTAGAGTTTATACTCTAGAACATTTGGCTGAGTCAAACAAGCAGGCCTCTAGTAGGCCAACCATCACTGAAACTGGGCCCGACGATCGTGGGAGAAAGATACAAGCCAAAGAATACTCAGTCATTGATCATCTGAACAAAACACTGGCGCAAATATCTATCATTGCGTTGGTACAAAGTTCTGATGCACTCAAGAATGCCCTGTTAAGGGTGTTGAGTGAGGCATATGTACCAAGTAACATCACCGAAGGAGAAATGGCAAACATAGTAGGGCAGGTATTGGAAAGTCACAAGATCACTTTTCATTAAGATGAGCTGCCACCGGAGGGGTTGAGTCATAACAAGACATTGTATATCACTGTGCAATGCAAAGATTAATTTATTACCAGAATCCTAATGGATGGAGGTCCAGCCTCAATATCTGTCCATTGGTAACACTCAGGACATTGGGAAATGGATTGCATAAGATCAAGGATGGGGCCATTAACATAAAAGCTTTTGACGGTTCCCAGAGGTCCACCATCGGGGAAATTAGCATGTGTTTGCGAATGGAACCTACTTGGTATGATGTTGATTTTCAAGTGATAGATGTGTCGGTATCTTACAATCTGTTGTTGGGGCGACCATGGATTCATGTCGCTGGGGCCGTAGCATCAACACTACATCTGGCAGTTAAGTTTGAGTGGAATCACCAAGAGGTGATCATTCACGGTAGCAAACCCGTATACAGTCGCCAGACCATCCCAGTAATTGGAGGCAGACGAAGGATAGGTGGGGAGACCTATCACCACATCGAGAGAGTCAACGTTGTTGATAATGACAAATGGTAGGACATAAAAATTGAGAGCATACTGAACTGGAGCGGATACGAACTTGGCAAGGGGCTTGGCAAGAACCTCAAAGCAATCACTAACCCTATCAAACTAAAGAAAGATGGACCGCCTTCGGTCCGGGACATGAGTATAACTGGGAGGAATTCAACAACTGGTCTCCACAATGGCGCGGTCCTTACTATCTATTGGAGTAGCCAATACCACGCTTGGAACAAACTTTCAAACTAGCCGATGTTATCTATGGGTGAGAAAAAGAGGAAGCACTGGCAATAGCGAGGAATTTGGTCTTGGAAGACGATGATATAGATTGTTGTGTCATTTTCGAGGAAAAGGGGGAGGAAGGCCCTTCTATACAGGCACCAAGTAGAGGTGCATGCCTCAATAACTGGACCATCATAACAAACCTGGACAAGACAGAGATTGTTAACTTGGGAGATGAAGAGAATGTCAAAGAAACACGAATCATCGTTCACTTAGCGGCATCAGAAAAGAAGGAATACACAAAATTTCTAAAAGAATATGAGGACATATTCACCTAGTCGTACGATGACATGACTGGTCTGAGTACATCTATTTTGGCACACAAACTGCCAACTAATCCAACATGTCAACCAATAAAATAGAAGTTCAGAAAGTTCAAGGCAGATATGAGTTTGAAGATTAAAGAAGAAGTTATCAAGCAAGTCAAAGACAAGGTTCTCAGGGTAGTAGAATACCCAACATGGTTAGATAACATTGTGGCAGTGCCAAAGAAAGACACTACCGGGATCTCAACCGAGCCAGTTTGAAAGACGACCTTGCTTTACCAAACATACACATCCTGATCGACAATTGTGCCAAACATGAAATGCAATCATTTATGAATTGTTTCGTCGGGCATTATCAGATCTAGATGTATGAGGAGGATGATGAGAAAACGACATTTATCATGCCGTGGGGAATGTACTACTGCAAGATGATGTTGCTCGGGTTAAATAATGCAGGGATTACCTATATGAGGGCTATGACTACCATTTTCCATGATGTGATACACAAGGAGATAGATGTGTACATAGACGACATCATCATTAAGTCAAAGAAGGCCGCTGATCACATGGAAGATTTGAGGAAATGTTTCAATAGACTGCGGAGGTATGACCTAAAATTGGATCCCGCAAAGTGTACATATGGGGTTCTGGCTGGAAAATTACTTAGGTCTATTGTGAGTCGCCGGGGAATAGAACTAGATCCATCAAATATCAAAGCCATTCAATAATTGTCACCGCAAAAGAAGATGAAAGAAGTAATGAGTTTCTTGGGGAGACTTAACTATATCAGTCGGCTCATAGCACAATCTACAGTTATCTGTGAGCCGATCATCAAGATGTTGAAAAAGGATGCCACCATCAAGTGGACTGATAAATGCCAGAAAGCTTTTGATAAGATCAAAGAATACCTGTCAATACCACCAATTTCAATCCCGCCCGAGCCAGGTAGGCCTTTGCTTCTCTAAATTGCAGTGTTAGATGGTGGCTTCGGTTGCATCCTAGGGCAGAATGATGAAACGGGGAGGAAACAGCAGGCTATTTACTATCTTAGCAAGAAGTTTACTCCGTACGAGGCTCGGTATTCTCTTTTAGAATGCACCTGTTGTGCCTTGACTTTGGTGGCCCAGAAGCTGAGGCACTACTTCTATGCCTATACCACATATCTCATATCAAGGATAGATCCATTAAAGTACATATCTGAGAAGCCCATGCGCACTGGCAAGCTAGCCAAATGGTAAATCCTGTTAGGTGAATTTGACATTGTCTACGTAACTCAGAAAGCAATCAAGGGACAGGCACTAGCAGATCACCTGGCCAAAAATCTCGTGGATGGAGAATACGAACCACTAAAGACGTATTTTCCTAATGAAGAGGTATCATTCATAGGAGAGGACATTGCAGAATCCTATGGTGGGTGGAGAATGTTTTTCCACGGAACAACAAATTCCAAAGGAGTCGGCATAGGAGCAGTCTTAGTATCAGAAACTGATCGACATTATTTGGTGTCTGCCAAACTCAAGTTCTCGTGCACCAACAATATGGCCGAGTACGAAGTATGCATCTTAGGGCTAAAGATGGCCATTGACATGAACATACAAAGGCAACCAAGAACTCTAAGATACTCTCGTATCCGCATCATGTGTAGGAGCTGAGAAAGAGGTTCACAAAGATAGAATTCCGACATGTTCCCAAAATCTAAAATGAATTCGCCGATGCATTGGATACCCTGTCATCCATGATACAACATCCGGATAAAGACTTCATCGATCCCATTCTAGTAAAGATCCATGACCAGCCAGTTATTATGCTCATGTTGAAGAAGAAGCAGATGGAAAACCTTGGGTTCATGATATCAAGGAATATTTGACAAGAGAAGAATACCTAGAACAAGCCAATCATACTCAGAAGCGCACACTTCGAAGGCTACCTAATAACTTCTTCCATATTGTAGGAATCCTATATAAGAGAACTCTTGAGTTGGGGTTATTAAGATGTGTCGATGCAAAGTTATCATCCAGGCTACTAAAGGAAATTCACATATGAATGATTTTGCCTTAGCCAAGAAGATACTCCAGGATGGTTACTTTTGGATGCCTATGGAGACAGACTGTATCCAGTATGTCCGGAAATACCACCGCTGCCAGATACATGCGGACATGACAAAAGGTATCACCAAATAAGCTTAATGACAAAAGCACACCATGACCTTTCACCGCTTGGGGAATGGATATTATTGGTCCAATTGAGCCGACTGCTTCCAACGGGCACAGGTTCATCCTAGTAGCAATCGACTATTTCACCAAATGGGTCGAAGCAATATATTACAGAGCAGTGACTAAGAAAGTCATGACAGACTTTGTCCGCGACCGTATCGTCTATCGATTCGGTATTTCAGAGTCAATCATCACTGATAATGGCTCCAATCGCAATAGTGACTTGATGAAAGCCATATGTGAAACCTTCAAGATCAAACACAAGAATTGTACTGCCTAAAAGCCTCATATGAACGGAGCCGTAGAAGCTTCCAACTAAAACATCTAGAAGATATTAAGGAAAATTATGGAGAAGCATAAAAATGGCACAAAAAGCTATCATTTGCTCTATTAGGGTATCGCACCACTGTCTGCACATCAACCGGGCTCTCTATATGCTGGTTTATGGTACAGAAATTGTTATTCCTGCCGAAGTAGAAAGTCCTTCCTTGAGGATTATAAAAGAAGCAGAGCTCGATGATATAGAATGGGTGAAGAGTTGTTACGAGCAGCTAGCCCTTATAAATAGAAAGAGACTAAATGTAGTTTGCCATGGTCAGCTTTATCAGAGCAGAATATCCAGAGCCTTCAAAAAGAAAGTCAAGCTGAGACAGTTCACACTGGGGCAGCTGGTGTTAAAGAAAATTTTTCCATATCAAGATGAAGCTAAAGGGAAGTTCTCACTCAACTAGCAGGGTCCATACATGGTTCACCGGGTTCTGACAGGAGGAGCCCTTATACTTGCAGAAATGGACGGAGAAGTTTGGCCAAAACCAATCAATTCAGATGCAGTCAAGCCCTACTATGTGTAATCTTTTGCTTTTCTATATGATGTAATTTGAACTACGTCTGACTTGATTCCCGTTTAAGAGGGGATACGTAGGTAGCCTTGTGGGTTCACTCACAATTCAATAAAATTTTCATTCTCGAAATTGAAAACTGGGACAGAATTTTGAGGAGGACCCACAAAATTCCGAAGTAATTCCAGCCAATCATCACAAGCAACCGTCATAAATATGAACCCGTTAAACTGAGGCAGAATTTTGAGGAGGACCCTCAAAATTCTAAAGCAAGGGAGGTTGCAATGTCCTGAACCACGTCACAGTCGGCGGTTCATCCCAATGATACATACCAACAGGGATACAAACTAACCTCCCTTCTATAAAACTCACAATTTTTCTTTGGATGCAGGCATTTGGATTGCGAAAGCATCTAACATACTACACACCCACAAGAGAAACATTATTCATGAATTAACTCTCAGGATTGTTGCATTTACTAACTGGCCATCCAAACACGTCACTGATATCCCTTATATCACAATATCCCCAGTGATCCCGATATCGTAGCTTACTATCAGCTAAGAAACTCTGTTACCATTTTGCCACTTCATTTTTATTTTTGCATTACATAAAGCTACCATTTTGCTTTCCGATAATAAACATTGTGCCTTCAGAGACAAAACATTGTCTCCATCTGCGTTTTCTATATAGCATAAGGCTACCATTCTGCCTTGCGAGACTAAACACTGTCTCTATATACATTTTTTGCATTGCATAAGGCTACCATTCTGCCTTCCAAGACTAAACACTGTCTCTATCTACATATTGCATGGCTGAAAAATTGCCACTTTATTTACATATGCATGGCTGAAATATCGACACTTTATTTTTGCTTGCATGGCTAAAAGATCTCCACTTTATTTTTGCATGGCTAAAAGATCGCCACTTTATTTACACTTGGATGGCTGAAAGATCGCCACTTTATCTACACTTGCATGGCTGAAAGATCGCCACTTTACCTACGCTTTCATGGCTGAAAGATTGCCATTTTATTTACACTTGCACGGCTAAATGATCGCCACTTCATTTATTCTTGCACGACTGTTCAACATTTTATCTACGCTTGCATGGCTGAAAGATCGCCACTTTATTTACACTTGCATGGCTGAAAGATCGCCACTATTTACGCTTGCGTGGCTGAAAGATCGCCACCTTATTTACTCTTGCATGGCTGAAAGATCGCCACCTATTACATTCCATGGGCTGAAAGATCGCCACCTACTATATCTCATGGGCTAAAAGATTGCCAAATCATCTAAGGGTGTCATCGTTCCTAGGCACCATTGTCATAGCCGGAGAACACCATATCATAGCCCGAGGACCACTTTAAATCATTTGCATATCATTATTCAAAGGTATCATAGTTCGGAGGCATCATTCTCATAGCTCGAGAGCATCATTCCAATGCCTGCGAATCCTTTATTATATACTTCACGGCCCAAGACATCATGGTCTGAGGACGTCATCCTAACCGTCTAAAGACCGCATTCATGGTTCGATGGGAACTTGCATCACATTTAGATTCATGCACAATATATGCTCATATTTGCTTATTTGTAGGTAAACCGGCGAGCAACGACCATCTCAGCAGGAGTGATTCTACTCCAGTTCCCGTAGCCCTATTAGACTGCAATTCATCCTAACCTGAATATTGCGTCCGTTCTTGAAAGGTCTCTATCAACATACTCCACCAATGGATCCCAAACTACATATGAACTGATTCATGTAAGACCAAGGTTATGTAGGAAGCTCAAAATCTAGAGCACAGCCAAACCTCTTCAAGCCGTTTCATCCGGTCAAAATCGGTCATCATATCTTTACCCGACAACCCTTTTATCCTTCCCGGATAAAAAGGGGCAGCTGTTGATACCCAATTTTTCCTTATATTTTTTAAATATGCAAAATACTCGTAAAATATCTTATATAGGCATATACAAGTACATCCCAAGGTTTTACTATTTTTTTTAATTTTTCAAAGATTTTTAAACCAATTTACCGCCCTACTTTATAAAGAAAAAGCCAATAATTTTCACCAAAGTTATCATTTTTGGTGATTCATTTGTTGCATTCTCATATTTATATTAAAATATATATAATGTATTTGTTTACATATTTATACAAATTTTTTTTTAGTATTTTAATGATAAAATTGCATAATTATAATATTAGCCATTTTTAGGTTTAAATTCGTATCATGTTTATAAAATAGGATTTTATATTTTTAAATTAAAAACTATACATTAAAAATCATTTTAGTCCTTTTAATTAGTTTTCAGAAATCTATTTATAATTTTTATAAATGAAATGGAAAAAAGGGGCTATTTAATTATAACCAGATTTTATCTCCTAATTTAGCCTAATTAAACCTAATACCCCGACCCAAATTAGACCAACCCAAGACCCAAGACCAATCCTAAATCTACCCAACCCAACTCAAATTAAATCTTGACCGTTGATTAAATTTGATCAACGGTCTAGTTCAACCCATACTAAATTAAACCAAACGACCCCCCAAGTTCCCACTCAATTCCTTAGTCGTCTCTATCTCTATATATCTGGTTCTCTTTAGAACCTTCCCCTTTCCCCTCCTCTCCGATGAGTCTCACTCACCTTCTCGAGCCACCTCCTGGCATGAATCTATCGCGGTCTCACCACCTACTAGCCCTCTAGGGTTCCTACACACCTGTTCGCTGAGGTTTCATGGTCTGAACACGAAGACCTTCATCCAGACTAGGGGTGTGCATTCGATTTATCGATTCGATTTTTCCCCTTATAGATAATTACTTATCGATTATCTATTTGTACATATGCTTATCGTTATCGTTTCAATAAGATTTTAATTTTTTCGATTTCGATTTATCAATTTTGGGGGCTTATCGATTCGGTTATCGATTACACCAATAAGAAAATTTGTGGGATTCTACGGAAAGTATATCGCTATAAATACACCTAACTAATATGGACAAAAAGAAGCTAAAATAAGAAGAACACCATTTATAACATAAAAAATGTGTCAACAAGCACATGCAACAAAACTAAAGTAAGGGATCAAATGTATGCCACCAACACTCCAATGGTATAAAAAAACAAAACAAAATACATCATCACCGCTACTTCTATTTTCCATTAATTTGAACTTCATTTCTTTGATCTATAAATATGATCATTCCTTAAATGTGATAAAGGAAATAATAGGCTAAGGGACTTAGGGTAAAGTAAAGGGTATAGATTAGGGAAAATGATATTGTATAGCCGCTTTTAAAATAGTAGCGGAATATATATACATTCTGTATGTTATATTAATCTACACAAATAGGTAATTACTCATTTTACAAGTGTCTACAGTTTATAGCTGTGCATTCAATTTATCGAATCGATTTTGACCCTTATCGATAATTACTTATCGATTATCGATTTGTACATATGCTTATCGTTATCGTTTCAATAAGGTTTCGATTTTTTCGATTTCGATTTCGATAACAACTAATCGATTCGATTTATCGATAAACCAATTCGAATGCACACCCCTAATCCAGACCTTATTGGTTCAACTTTTATGGCCATCTCCGGCCTTTTTTCGGCAAGCCATGTCTGTTTAGAGCCCGACTTCGACCCCTCCTACTTAGATCAATAGCTATCCAAGCATTTCTCACCATTTGGTTTCCTCTGAAACCCTAGCTTTTGAGGTTCTTCCATTTTCTTTAGATCTGTTCTAAATTTGGTTTTTCCCTGAACTTTTAAGTGATACCCTGATATTTCTTTTAAAAGTTATTCTCTCAAAACCTTTATATTTTTTTCAAGTAAGGGTTTTTCTTTTTTGAGTTATTGATATGTTTTCTTTATTGTGTTCTTTATATATTTCTTTTTGTGTTCTTTATACATTTCTCTATTGTGTTCTTGTTAAGTTTTTGTTACCATGTTCTTTGTGTGTTTCTTCTTCTGTGTTCTTAAAAATATCTCCTACCATGTTCTTTGTGTATTTCTCCTACTATGTTCTGTTAGTTTTCTTCTACTATGTTTCTTATTAGCTTCTTCTACTATGTTTCTTTGAGTTCTTTTTCTGTGTCTCGCATGTTGTTCTTTTACTATGCTTCTCATGAGTTTCTACTACTGAAAGAACATATTAAAGGTCTCAGTTCCTTTTTGAAACCTTTGAATTAGTTTCGATTAGTACCTTTTTTGATTGTTTATCCTCTCATCTCTGCTCTCGATTGATGGTAGAAACCCTAGAATTTGGGGGTTCTTCCCAGTTTTGAGATTATAGGCTATGTGATTTTCTTGAACTGGTTTTATTTCAAAAACCCTAACTCTTTTAGACCTATTTCGTTTTTCTGAACTGCGTTTTGAAATCTTTGTTCCTTTAAACAATTCTAATTCTCTACTAAACTCTTTCCATTATACTGGACCCTTTATAAGCTATTTGATACTATCTCTTCTACATTGCTTACCTATGTGACTACCTGCTGATTTTGCAATGACATGACATTTTTCTTTTCCCTAATTCAGCCTAGCATGTTTGTGTACTGTTTATACGTGTTGAACTTCCCTTTAAAAATTGCGTTCAATTTTAATTGATTTCTTTCCTTGTTTGCTGATTTACCCTGTTACTCGATTTGAGTCAAAAAAAATTCTTATCCTATTTATGAGCTAGTAACTTCAAACCTCCCCCCTTGATTTACTGTATATTGACGGATCCTTATCTTATTTGTTTTAACCGTGCATTTCAAAAGTATTCCCTTAGTTAAAACCCCTGTGTATTTACCACTAATTGACTGCTTTGCACAAGATGTTTATTAGATATCTTTTCTTAAATAGTTTTACCGTTTGAGTTGTGAATTCCTCAATTAAAGAAAGTCATGTATTGATTGATTTTTTAATTGATATTCAGCTCCTTAATTGTTTTCTTACCTTGTTTCTGCCTGTTCTTTACACTATAAATACCCGACCCTTTCATTGACATAGAGACACAAAATCATTGGTATTCTCTCAAAAACCTACACATACACTCAAAAAAGTGTTCTCTTTTGTTTACTTATACTGTGGCCCATTACAAGACCTACTTGCTTTCTCTCTATTTGCTTCTTCGAAAATAGTATGTCCTGATTTAAGTTTCAGCACCACAAAAATATCTTTATTTATTATTTTTTTATCCCTATTTATTGCTTATGTATAGTTCAACACTCATTCTAGCTTGTTGATTTCTTTCTGCCTATTATATTATGAATCCCAAACCCCTGCCCCTTATGTATTTAAGCTATGGTTTGAGGCATGACAGTATGCAAGTTATTGTCCATGAAGTAAACTTGATCCTCTGGGGATCCTAGCCTTTAACAGTATGTGTTCTGCTAGGCTTACAGGTGTGCTAGCATTCCCCATTGCTGGGCATGCCTAAAGTCTACCATTGCCTAAGCGACAGGCTCTTTACAATCCCCTATTCCCCTGCATCCCCTTGTGCGTGCTTATCTGTACTTGATTCCCTCTTCCTTTTCCCTTTTAGCACTCTATTCTGCACTTGCACACTTTCTTAGTCTTTAAGTTCTGCCCCTCTCTTGTGAGCCTTGCGTTGGGACACTTTGAGTTCCCTCTGAACTTGGACACTTGAGGGCTGACCCTTCCACAATACACTTGTTCCAATCTGATAATACATTTGGTGTGAGCATTGCCCGGAATCCCTGTGAGGCTCTTAGAGAACCGTGACACACTCAAATGGGCAAAAGGCTTTGGATCATGATCTCATAGAGTTGGTTTACCTTATATTTCAGACATGAAGTCCGAATCAGGATCTCCTTGGTTGTACATTTATTTATATTTTTCTGATGTATTTTTTTACTCTAATATGGGCTACAATAATTTGTAATAAACTCTTAGGGATGGCTAGTGAAAAGGGCGGGTAACTATGTATGCCAAAAGGGTAGATACCATGCCTATGGGTATTTTTAAACATGCATGCATATAGAATCATGATCATAGGTTTTCAAATAATTCATGCATATAGAAATCATGCTCATAGGTTTCAAATAATTTCTGCACTTAGATATGGTGTTCATAGGTTTTCAAATAATTTATGCACTTAGAAATCATGCTCATAGTTTTCAAATAATTTATGCACTTAGAAATCATGCTCTTAGTTTTCAAATAATTCCTGTACTAGATATCATGTTCATAGGTTTTAAAGCAATTCCTACACTTAAATATCATGTTCATAGGTTTTAAAGCAATTCCCACACTTAGATACCATGTCCATAGGCCTTAAACAAAATTCAACACCTAGATATCATGTTCATAAGTTTTAAAACAAGTTTCCTGCATTTTATACCACGATCAAGATCCACTACGCGTAGAAATCATGCCTATAGGAACTTCTAATCGAATCTGAGCCACTTTATTCACACATGGAACCAAAAAAAACTGTGAAAATGGTGTTGTTAGCTGTAGAACTCATAATCTTCATTAAAAACTGGCCTTTCTTTTAACTTGACTACCCTTTTAAACCAGTACATGTCCAGTTTACTTTATACCATGTTATTTCACTTCTTTCTGAATTCAATAGATACCATGCCTATAGCATTCTTGTACAACACCTAGGCAAGCCTTAGGGTAATGTTATAAATTAAATCTATTTCTGTTAACAGTACAACCAGCAGGCAGGCCTGATTTGGGCTTCTTATCTGATTTATGTAATAAAGCAGTCTGCCTCAACCCTTAAGTTCTCTCATATTTAGTACTTAATCATACCTTAACTAGTATATGTAGGTCATGCTAATTAAGTGCTTCTGTTTTAAAGGGGGTATATCAGAGCCTTTGCTTGTTATGTGCTTTCCTCAACTTGCAATATGTGTTTTGTATGTCACCTTAGAGTTTTTAACTTTGAAAACTACAAAATAAGCCTAATATCCCTCCCCTTTAGGATTAGTAGTCCTAAATGCCACCGAGAATGATAGGATTGGGATGGGTAGTAGCAAGCGATAAGTAAATGAGACCATTTCGCTCTTTGATAACTAAAAGGGGTTGGACGGGTAGATATGGATATGATGACCATAAGACAATGCCACGTGTAGCCCCTCATTGACGAGTGATTACCGGGCATTGTATGGGGTGATACATATTGTTAATAAACCTAGGACTCCTTTCCCTTATTTATTATCTTTTTCAAAAGAATTTTGAACTCTTTCTTTTTAAGGAAAACCCAACTTTCTTTTAGTTCTTTCTAATTTTGTTTATTTGTGAACTATAATATGAAAATACCCTCTCATTTGAAGTTTTATTTATCTACGTTTTATTTGCATCTAAATTCAAAATAATGGTCTGGCCGGAAACCACACTAGTGGATTCTGAAGGGTGACTAACACCCTCCCCTTAGAATAATATCAAGCCCTTACCCTATCTCTGGTTACTCAAATCAAAATCTCCTTGGTGTCCTAATTCACCCTAATATTTAGGTGGAGACTCTTCAAATTAAACCCAATTCCCAAAAGGAATAAGTTGTCCACCCAAACATTATAAAACCAATTTTCACGAAAGAAAAAAGGGGCACGACAGCATAGAGACTCTGCTGGGGATTCATTTTTAGGTTTTTACCACTTCAGACCATTATTGTAAATTTATGCTTCTTTATGCACAATTATTTGTTTATTTCCTTTAAGCATTCAATTTTCTTTTCCAATGCAAAACCGACTTAATGCATTTTTCTTTCCTTTACAGCTTTTCATTAATACTGCTTTACCTTATGAAACTGTTGCATTTACTGCATTCTTAACATGCAAATACATGACTACATGCCTAACTGTTGCATAACCATGCTCAACATCATATTCCACACGTGCCAAACAAAATCCTATAGAAACGCTTATAAAGAGTGGTTGCACTCTTCCTATATTATCACCCCCTAAATCCGAAAAAGCCATATCTGCGGTAAAATCGATCGATCAATAGTGTAGTCGACGGTTCTGTGCCTTTTCCCCTTGAGTTGTCCGCTCAAAGGTACGACTCTGAAACCCCAAAGAAACCCTACTGTATTTAAATTGTGCATGCATCATGGTGAAACCTGGAAAAGTCAGTTATGTTATCCGCATAATGACTCTTTAAGATAGCCTTGTCCAAAGTCCACTAAGGTTTCCCTAGAACCCAAACAAACATCATCACATTCTGTGCATTTATTTGGAGAACTAACTACTTTCATGCTAATTGTTGATATTAAATAGTCGAGTCTGGTGGGGGTAGGGTCTAACCCTTTTATTCTGCAAAAAATGAAGAATGAGGTCCCAGCTTCGGTATGGTCAGCACACCCTCACTCTTGCTAGAATGGTGGAGGAATCTTCCATCAAATGACCAAATAAACGAGTGGAAAGAGAGGGCCGCTAAAGTTAGTGAAAAGTTGGAATATCTGGAGTATATTCTGCTAGAAATGGAAGGGAAAGTGAGGAAGAGAGCCACTGAGTGCCAGAACGCTGAGGGAAATGATGGAGAACACCTGGCAAAGGCAGTTTTACTGGTGAACCTACATGAACTGGAGGATTTGATCAAGGAGAAGCATTCAACCTGAGGAAGGTCCTTCTGGGAACAAGTAGATAGGAATTTACTTTTTTCTTTTCGTGAATGTAATAAGGCCAATGGCCACTAGTTACTTTTATTGCCGGTTATTTAGTGCCGATTTTGGATTCATCTACTTTTTATCAATGAAATGAGGCATTTAGCATTCCAAGTTCTCCAAATCAACTTGCCGCTAGGCCTACATCGGGCATAAAGAGGTCCCAAAATTAGGACACACTTTACGTTCCTGCAGTGTATGTTTAAATATTACATTATTTTTTATATATAATCCTCACTGACTTGTTATCTTTTGTTTTTACATTTTGCTTATTCCCCTCCCCAAAGGTTAGTTCGTGAACTATGGCAACATCATCCTATTTTACGAGATCCAGGGGCCCTCCACTGACTCCTCCTCTTAGTCCTATGCGACACAAGAACAAAGGGAAGATGGAAGATTTGAACAATGCTAGAAAAGAGAACTCTACTGAGCAGGTAGAGGTCACTCATGGTACTCTAGTCCCCGAGGAAAATGCATCCCAACTGGATCAAAACCAGCTGAAATTTTAGGAAAAACTTGACCAAGTCCGGAATCTGGCGAATCTGTCATTTTCCCTCACCACTCCAGAGGTTAATTTCCCAAATACTCAGAATCCTGTACCTGCACAAAATATTCCAAAGCAACAAAACCATCCCACTCCTCATCACCACTGCAACACCTGCCATACCTCAAATAGCACCTCACTACTGATCCCGGAACTCCAAAACTCAACAAATGACCACTGCCACACCCATCATAATACCCCTATCTCCGTGGAGACTGTGCCGTACTCCACCCAGCCTATTTCAAGCACACCCGAGTCCGCTGATAAGGACTTGCTCATCACAAACTCGGCTGAAGAGCTTAAAAGGTTTACTAGAAGAATTCAAGGCGTTGAAGGTAGTAAGGGAATTGAGGGGCTAAACTGCAAAGTTCTTTGCATACAGCCCGATGTCAAACTATCCGAGGGGTACAAACCTCCTAAGTTCAAAATGTTTGATGGTACAGGTGATCCAAGGATCCTTTTGAGAACATACTATGACAAATTGGTTTGAGTAGGAAAAGACGAGAAAATCCGCATGAAGCTTTTTATGAGGGGCTTGAAGGGAAATGCCTTATCTTGGTACATTAACCAAGATACGAAGAGGTGGTCAAACTGGGTGATCATGGCATCTGATTTTATGGACAGATTCAGGTTCAACACAAAGAATGCACCAGATGTGTTCTATATTCAAAATCCGAAGAAGAAAACCACAGAAACATTCCATGAGTATGCTACTTGATGGAGGTCAGAAGCTGCTAAGGTTAGGCTGACTTTGGAAGAAGAGCAAATGAACAAATTCTTTGTTCGGGCCCAAGACCCACAGTATTATGAAAGGCTGATGATGATAGAGGGCCATAAATTTTATAACATTATCAAGCTGGGAGAAAGAATCGAAGAAGGCATCAAAAGCGGTATGGTTACAAATTTTGAAGCTTTTCAAGCTACAAACAAGGCCCTACAGTCAGGAGGTATATCCAAGAAAAGGGACGTAGGAGCCGTAATGGTGGCATAAAAAACCAAATCCCCCGTTAAATACCAAACAGACCCAATGCCTCCAATCACATATTAGCCTACCCCAAACTACGAAGCACTCTCACCCTTTCACCAAACTTCACCACCCACTTATTAATCACCTCCCACATATCAGCCTACTTCACCCAAATATTCCCCACCGGCCTATGTTTTCCAAGCCTACAACACTCAACCATCACACTACCAATCCCGTCATCCACTCCAAAACTTTCCTAAACCTCGACCAAACTTTGATCGAAGACCCCAAAAGTAGTATACGCTTGTTGCTGAACCTATCGACCACTTGTATGAAAGACTCAAAGCTGCAGGTTACATCACCCCTATCCCTGCTGCCTCCGAGAAACCTTCTCATTAGGTTAATCCAAATAAGTCATGTGCATGGCATTTTGGCATGAAAGGATACACCATTGATGAATGCCACTCTCTAAAAGACAAGATCCAAACTTTGATTGATAACAAGATTTTTGTGGCAAAGGAGCCTGCTCCAAATATCCTCAATAACCCTCTGCCAGATCACAAGGGTGGAGGCGTTCACATAATTGAAATAGAGGATCATTGGGACCCCAAGGGATCGATCTATTTGATCACAAAAGGTGACGATCCAATGAAGCCAATAGTCACCCTTAATCCTATTGTAGTCCAGATTCATCCCTCCGAGGGTGTCGAGGTAAATATGTCCATGCCGCTTGAGTTTGAAGCACCATCCTATGCAAAGATGCCAGCGCCAATTGAGGTTGAATTTATGTCACCAGCAAATGCACCTACACTCTTCGAAGTTGTAGTTTTATCGCTTAAGGGGCATGCTCCGTTCGGAGTGAAGATAGCCACGCAAATTCAAGTGGCAATATTGGTCGTAACACCATTACATACAAATGTCATACCTTGGGACTACACAACCGAGGCCAGAGGAAAAGGGAAGGTCAAGCTTGGGGAAGCCGTTGCGGCACGGGGTATGACGCGAACTGGTAGAGTTTATACTCTGGAACATTTGGATGAGTCTAGAAAGCTAGCCTCTAGTTGGCCAACCATCACTAAAACTGGGCCCAACGATCTCTGGAGAAAGATACAAGCCAAAGAATATTCAGTCATTGTTCAGTTGAACAAAACACCAGTGCAAATTTCTATCCATGCATTGCTACAAAGTTCTGATGTACACAAGAATGCCCTGTTAAGGGTGCTGAGTGAGGCATATGTACCAAGTAACATCCCCGGAGGAGAAATGGCAAACATGGTAGGGCAGGTATTAGAAAGTTACAAGATCACTTTTCATGAAGATGAACTGCCACCAGAGGGGTTGAGTCACAACAAGACGTTGCACATCACCGCGCAATGCGAAGATTATTTTATCACCAGAATCCTGATTGATGGATGGTCCAGCCTCAACATCTGTCCATTGGTAACACTCAGGACATTGGAAAAGGTATTGCATGAGATCAAGGACGGGGCCATCAACGTAAAAGCTTTCGACGATTCCCAAAAGTCCACCATTGAGGAAATTAGCATGTGTTTGTAAATTGGGCCTACTTGGTTTGATGTTGATTTTCAAGCGATAGACGTGCCAGCATCTTACAATCTGTTGTTGGGGCGACCATGGATTCATACTGCTTGGACCGTTGTCTCAAGAGATGATCATTCACAATGACGGTAGCGATTCCATATACAATCACCAGACCATCCCTGCAATAGGAGGTGGAAGAAGGATAGGAGAGGAGACTTATCACCACATCGAGCGAGTCAACGCTGTTGACAAGGACAAATGGTTGGACAAAAAAATTGAGAGCATACTGAACTAGAGCAGATATGAACCTGGCAAGGGGCTTGGCAAGAACCTCAAAGGAATCGCAAAGCGTATCAAACTAAAAAAATATGGCAACACCTTTGGTATGGGATATGAGTATACCTGGGAGGAATTCAACAACTGGCCACCACCATGGAGCAGTCTTTACTATCCGTTGGAGCAGCCAATATCTTGCTTGGAACAAACTTTCCAACCGGCTGATGTTATCTATGGGTCAGAAGAAGAGAAAGCACTGGCATCAGTGAGGAATTTGTTCTTGGAAGACAATGATATAGATTGTTGTGTCGTTTTGGAGGAGGAGGGGGTAGAAGGCACTTCCATACAGGATCATGCCTCAATAACTGCACAATCAGAACCACCAAAGCCAAGCGAGCCTCGGGGTAGCAAGGCTGAACGAGCATCATGCACTATCTTTTATTTTACTAGTTAACTTTCCTTTCACATTTTTAATTTCGCAATAAGATCTTCAATGTTAAAAATAGTTATGGAATTTATCAAAGCATTTCGATTTTCGTATAAATCTTATTCTTATTATTTTCTCTCATTACTTTACTTATACAATATTACTATTACTTATCTTGATGAACCAATGACTTTGACATGCAATAAGACAACGAAACAAACAGACATAGACTCAGAGGAAGATGACAGTTGAGAACTTTAAAAACAGACCAAAGTCCAACCTGGACAAGACTGAGATTGTTAACCCGCGAGATGAAGAGAATGTAAAAGAAACACGAACCCGGGAGGAATACTCCGAATTTTTAAAAGAATATGAGGACATATTCGCCTGGTCGTACGATGACATGACTGGTCTGAGTACATCTATTGTGGCACACAAACAACCAACTGATCCAATATGTCCACCAGCAAAATAGAAGCTCATAAAGTTCAAGCTAGATATGAGTTTGAAGATCAAAAAAAGTCACCAAGCAAGTGAAAGCCAACGTTCTCAAGGTAGTAGAATACCTGACATGGTTAGCTAACATTGTGCCAGTGCCAAAGAAGGACCGGAAGTTTAAAGTCTGTGTCGACTACCGGGATCTCAACTGGGCTAGTCCGAAAGACGACTTTCCTTTACCAAACATACATATCTTGATCAACAATTATGCCAAGCATGAATTGCAATCATTTGTGGATTGTTTTGCCGTTTATCATCAGATGTGGATGGATGAGGAACATTATGAGAAAATGGCTTTCATTACACCGTGGGGAATGTACTACTACAAGATGATGTTGTTCGGGTTAAAAAATGCAGGGGCCACCTACATGAGGGCTATGACTACCATTTTCCATGATATGATACACAAAGAGATATAGGTGTACATAGACGACATCATCATTATGTTAAAGAAGGCCGCTGATCACATGGAATATTTGAGGAAATTCTTCAATAGACTGCGGAGGTATGAACTAAAATTGAATCCCGCAAAATGTGTATTTGGGGTTCCTGCTAGAAAATTACTTGGGTTTACTATAAGTCGCCGGGGAATAGAACTAGATCCATCAAATATCAAAACCATTCAAGAATTGCCACCGCTAAAGAAGATGAAAGACATAATGAGTTTCTTGGGGAGGCTTAACTACATTAGCCAGTTCATAGCATAATCTACAGTTATCTATGAGTCGATCTTCAAGATGTTAAAAAATAATGCTGCCACCAAGTGGACCGATGAATGCTAGAAAGATTTTGACAGGATCAAAGAATACCTATCAACACCACCAGTTTTAGTCCGCCCGAGCCAGGTAGACATTTGCTTCTCTACATCGCAGTGTTAGATGGTGCCTTCGGTTGCGTCCTGGGGCAGCATGATGAAACGGGAGGAAAGAGCAGGCCATTTACTATCCTAGCAAGAAGTTCACCTCGTACGCGGCCCGGTGTTATCTGTTAGAACGCGCATGTTGTGCCTTGACTTTTGTGGCCCAAAAGCTGAGTCATTACCTCTGTGCCTATACCACATATCTCATATCAAGGATTGATCCTCTGAAGTACATATTTCAGAAGCCCATGCCCACTGGCAAGCTGGCCAAATGGAAAATCTAGTTGAGTGAATTTGACATTGTCTACGTAACTCAGAAAGCAATCAAGGGACATGCACTAGCAGGTCACTTGGCCGAAAATCATGTGGATGGAGAATACGAACACCTAAAGACGTATTTTCCTGATGAAGAGGTATCATTCATAGGAGATGACATTGTAGAATCCTATGATTGGTGGAGAATGTTTTTCGACGAAGCAGCAAATTTCAAAGGAGTCAGCATAGGAGCAGTCCTAGTATCAGAAACCGATTAGCATTATCCGGTGTCTGCCAAACTTAAGTTCCCGTGCACCAACAATATGGACGAGTACGAAGCTTGCATCTTACGGCTCAAGATGGCCATTGAAATGAACATACAAGAGTTGATAGTAATTGGGGATTCAGACCTACTCATATATCAGGACCAAGAAGAATCGGCAACCAAGAACTCTAAGATACTCACGTATCAGCATCACGTGCAGGAGCTGAGAAAGAGGTTCACAAAGATAGAATTTCGACATATTCCCAGAATCCAAAATGCATTTTGTTACTTCCCAACGCACATGCAAGTATACATGATCGACAAGTAATATAGGATTGTAAGTCCAGATATCGTACCCACAAGGACTTGTGATTAACTATCAACTAAATTAACCCGAACAATTAATCTATTCAAGCAATTTTCTAAGGTGTGATTAATTAACTACAACTAATCTAGAGTAGCAACCAAAAAGATTAAAGAAAACAAGTTGGAAAATTATAGAGAGACGAATATAATGTGAGTGAATATTCTAGAGCTATGGGTTAGCTAACAATCCCTTTGAGTTTTCCACATAAATCGTCTAATTAATTTATCCGATTTATTGATTGACGGGGTTAATATTACTCGTAGCCTTCTCCCGAAGTACAACTCGCCTATTCAAGCTAACCTAATGCCTATATTCCTATGGAATTAGAATTAACAAGAACACATTTATAATGCCCGTATAATAACCAAGTAAGGCGATTAGGCATATTCCTATCCTAACCGTAAATTCGCTCCCCCTAAGGGCTAAGATCTTGCTCTACTCAATCTTGTATGAAATCTGGAATTCCCTCTCCCGAGTTACCCTAGATTCATAGATAGTATTCAATTGGTGATCAAGCAATCAAATAATTAAGTGCAAGATTGAATAAATAAACCAATATGATAAAATAATAAGAACAATTCAAGCTTCAAACCACAACATTCATGTAGCACCCAAAACTCAAGAACTAATAAACTATGAAATTAAAGGAAGATAAGAGAAGAAAAACTAGGTAGAAGCCTCCTCCAAGCGTGGTGTGTGTTCCTCCACGTGAATTCCACTCCAAAATATGTTCGCCCCTCCCAAAGTGGCATCCTCCCGTGTATATATAACAAGTAGGGTTGGGCCCAAACAATTATACCTTCTACAATGTAAAAAGGGACAGTTTTCTTGGGTGATACGTGCGAGCTCGCGCGTCCCAGGCGGAATGTTTGCCAAAATGCGCGAACAGGTGGGCGAACTCGCTCGTACTTTGCGCTAGAGCTCATTGTTGACCCTGTTTCATTCCGAATTTAGAAAAACATAAAACATGAAAGTTGTAGCCATTTAAGTTAGATTTCCAATCATGTATTGTGGAGCCCAAATGGAGTTCTGAGCGAAAAGTGATGTTTATTTTACTAGACAGTACACAATATACCTCCTCGAATCTTTGTTTTGTTGTTTTATTATCCGTTAACCCCCAAATACTATCCTGGCTTAATTCTTTGGGCTTTTACTCATACTTTAAAGCTCCAAATCACATAAGTTCATTCCATAATATCTATATAGCTCGGAATCACTCCTACAAGGCATGAAATACATAGTTAATGCAGGACACTAGCGATTAAAGCTCAAACTCAATTAAAGTGCAGCAAATTAGGGTGTAATAAGCGACTAAAATATGCAATTATAGCTGCGATTTATTTCTACAATTATAGTTGTGACACCCCGATTTGGGCTGTGTTGGGTTATATTTCTGCAATTTATTGATATTATCTGTTACTGGTACTATTAAATCATGTTTTAGACTGCTTTATGTTGTTAAACAGTTTTAAAAGGTGAATTGGATTAATTGGCTGGTCTTATCTTCACGGGAGTCGCCATCACGACCAGGTTCGGGTTTAGGGTAATGACACATTTGGCTTGAATTGAGGCGGGCCCAACGGTTATGTTTTCAAATTTGGGCCTATCTACCGTTCATTTTTAGCCACTATTCACGTATTCGAAAAAAATAAAGAATTTGAAATCAACTAAGCTTTTAAAGGATCAAAAGTATGCAGCATAATTTTAATTCAAACATTGTCTACACAGTTTACAAAAATATATACTTACACTAATAGTTGACAAAGAACCTTTGAAAAATCAACTTCTTAGGCTTATGACCCAGGCACAATGACTGAAACCCAAGTTCATTATGCGTAATTTTCAGTTATGGGATTACTCAAAGCTTCAGCCTATTTTTGAACTTGAAGATAACCTCTTTTCCCTTACCACCAGGCTGCCTTGCTTGGGCCTCAACCTAGCCCGAAACCAAAAAAATTATATTCCCTCCTTATTTCATATAAGAAAAAAATCAATAAAAAGATATCTAACTTAACCAATACTATTAACAGAAACTGAACCTCCAATTTTAATTTATATTAATCCAAGCCATGGTAAATATACACTTTAGATGCATTGATTACAATCCAGCGTACAAAAATATAAGCTTGAACTTACAATTATAGCTTGTTTAAACAAGTTCCTTAACAGTCCAATTATTACAAAAAAAAAAGAGTACTAATGGCAATTTTTACAGCAATACAGTCTTTTGCATTATTGCTAAACCAAAATACAGCTTTCTTAAAAAATATTCTAAATGACAAATCAACCCACAGCTACCCTACTAACTTGCATAACTAGAAAAGGATTCTTGCCTTTTTTGGAAATGGCTTGTCCATTAGAGCTTGGTCTTCCTTTGTTAAAAGAACCATGTGAGTCCAACCTTAAAGCTTTTGAACTAGTTGATTCAACCAACCAGTGGCTAAACCTACAGGTTATAGCTCATGGCCAAATAAAAGAGAGAAAAACAACAAAGGTTTTTAAGTGAAGAAGTTAAATGAAAGAAAGAAGGACATCACTCAAATACACCATAAACAACAATAAAACCTAAGTGTTTTACTATGAACCAAAGTCATTGATACCATTTCTAAGAATACTTTTTCATGCTATTGAAATGCATATGAAAACATTAGAAAAACTGATAAAAGATGAACACACATTAACTTCAGCCATACACACATATTCATGAAGAGATTTAGGTTTTCACAAATAGATTCATTCTCATAGTTAGGGTGTTGTCACATACCTAAAGATGATTCAAAGAAAAGACCAAATAAAGGTCACTACTATAGCTGAATTTTCCAAAAGATAGTGAGCAATAGGAAGCATCAAACAACAACCAAATCAGATCAAAGTTCGACCTTTAAAACCCAGAGATTTTAACTAAAGAAAACAAGGAGTGGATCTTCTACTTCAAGTCATCTTTTTAGCTTTTAAGAAAGGCGAAATGGCTTTCTGGCCACTTAAACTTGCATGACTTTTGAAAGCGGATACACCAACTTACAAGTTTCCCATTTGAACACTCCAACTTGATGCAACAAAAACTAATAAACACATTTGACCGTTGACTATGCTTATGTGGAAGCAGCCCAGCTGACATGGTGTCACGACCCAAATCCCAAACCTGGTCGTGATGGCGCCTCTCGTGGAGACAAAGCCAGCCAGTCAACCCAATAAATCCTTTAAAAATAATTATTTAATGCAATTATAGTGCAACATTGTTTAATAATACCAAATAGCGGAAATATATATAAAAATATGCGAAAATCCATCCCAACACAGCCCTAACCGGGGTGTCACAAGTCACGAGCATCTAAAGAAGACTGAACATCTTTATATGGCCAATAATATATACAAAATAAAATCTGGAGTTCAAAAGATGAAGTCCGATGCCACGAACGCTGGCGGTCACCTTACTCAGCTTCAATAATAATGCCTTCAATCCGCTAATAACCCGCTACCGGGTGGAACAATACCTGCAACTGCATGCGAGGTGCAGGGAGTAAAGTGAGTACTCCAACTCAGTGAGTAATAAAAGTAAATAATAGCTGAAAGCAAGAAATCACGTAAGGCACTCCATCATGCTATATAGAACAGTACAACCCTTTTTGAGAAGAACAATAAAACCGTGAAATCCTTTGGAAAACATCTGGGCTTAGTTAAAACCTCTTTAGAAAATATTTCTTTTCAACAATTGCGAAAATAATTTCAACAAGCAGGAAATAATCAGAAATCTGCCCCTCCGGCTCAATATCAACCTTTCAATATAGTATCAGCCATGCGTGCTCACTCCCAACTCACAAAGTACAACATCAGCCTCCCGGGCTCATTCCCAACTCACAAAGTACAACATCAACCTCTCGGGCTCACTCCCAACTCACAAAGTACAACATCAGCCTCTCGGGCACAGCACTCCATTAACAAATAACACCAGGGTACCTGGTAAACAGGGCAAGAAGTAGCATGGATGCCAATGATATGAGTGCTGAATGTCATGACAACATTACAAAATAAGAACAAATGCATGAGTGCAACGCAATGCATATGGAAGTACACTATAGGACCCGCTGCGGTGTGTAGCCCGCTCTATTTATTTATCATCGACGGCACTCACTAGGGGTGTGTACAGACTCTGGAGGGGCTCCTACAGCACAAGCACAATAACAAGCCATCTCATGGCATCACATCTAGGCTCTCAACCTCATATCAATATTAGTATAATCATCCAGGCAGTCGACCTCAATATCAATGTAACACCGTTGCGGCGCGCATCCCGATCCACCTATAATCAATATAATACTACTGCGGCGCGCAGCCCGATCCATGCTCAGTCCAGAAAATTATCATTAACCCCTTGGGCATTTATAAAACAGTAGTTATCAGCCTGAAATATCATTTAAAATATCATTTGAGTTTTCAAAACTTAGAAGTATGGCTGAGTTTGCAAAACAGTATTTAAAACCTTGAACTAAAACCAAATGATATGCAAGATATGCTAAAACAGTAATATCAATCCCCGAAGGGTTCACATAGTTGGCACGAAGCCCAAATATCGCAGTCAGCCCATAGTATGATGATACAAGTAGTTTCAATCAAATACACGGTAAAATCAACAATCGGGACGGACCAAGTCACAATCCCCAACGGTGCTCTACCCCACGCTCATATCCGGCGTGTAAGTCACCTCAATACAGCACTATGATGTGCAATTCCAGAGTTTCAAACCCTCAAGATATCATTTACAAGTACTACTCACCTCTAGCCGGTGAAACCTCTAGATCGCGACGCCTTTGCCTCGCAAATCGACCTTCTCACGTGTCGAATCTGCTCAAAACCATAACGAATACATTACAATGGGCTAAGGGGACATAACCCAATCGAAAAGACTCAAAAAACATCGAAATTCATGAAATTTGCAAAACCCGAGCCCCGGGCACACGTCTCAAAAAATTATAAAATTAACATCACCGGATTCCTTATCTCGCCGCAAGTCTAACCATGTAAAAACCATTCAATTCCCATATCATTTCGACCCTCAAATCCTTGATTCTATCCAAGAGGGATTTGTACACTTTTTCAACAAAATTCTAAGATTAAATGCCAAAACTCGCAGTAGATTCAAGTTAAAGAACAAAAATTTAGTTAAGAACACTTACCCCGTTGTTCTCTATGAAAATCGGACCAAAAATCGCCTTATCCGAGCTCCAAATCGCAAAAATGGAAAATGGGTTCGAAGTCCCATTTCCAAAACTTAATATTCTGTCCGACACTGTTCACGTCACTGTTCACGGCACTATTCACGTTGTCACACCTCCTTTTTACTTACTACACCCCCGGGAGTGTATAATAAAGGGAGTTATTTCCAATTAAAGTACAATCGAAACGGGATTCGTTTATTGATAGATTCAGAGTCGCCACTTGGGAGATTTATGGTGTCCCAAGTCACCGGTTTGAATCTCGAATCAAGGAAACGGTTTGACTCTGTATTACAGTCGCGAACCAGAAATCCCGGTAAGGAATTCTGTTAACCCGGTAGAAGGTGTTAGGAACTCCCGAGTTCCATGGTTCTAGCACGGTCGCTCAACTGCTATATCTGGCTAAAATGTCTGATTTTAATACATGTTCTAACCTATGTTCATTTTATTAATAACCCGCTTTTATTATTTATTTTTAATACGAATTGCAACGTCGTGAAAATATATCTCGAACCACGTCGCACCAGTGCACCCATGGCTTTTGATACATTTCGACTTCGTTGAGATTTAGATTTGAGTCACATAAATGTGCACCCGTATTTAGGAAGGTAAGATTATTAAAACGCGCCTAAAGCGACTAATGTCTATTTATCTTTATTGGAGGCCGTGAAATTCGCTAAACGACAAGTCCCGAATACTAAGTATTTTGAATTAAGTAATTGATGAGGGCCCCACAATTTATGCTTTATTTTGGCGAGGCTTGTCTTATTTATTATTATTAAAAGGGCATACCTAAAGCAATCTATATTTTCTATTTTAATTTTTTTTCTAAAAGAAAAGAAAAGATCCTAATTAATTATTATTATCCGAAAAGTCGAGCTTCAAATTGATTTTCAGAATGACCCAAATAACAGGCCCATAAGACCAAATGAGAGGAGAGGCGGGTCATAGAAGGGATATCGAATCCCCATGGCATCAAGTAAACCTGGCCATTTTAGGCCCAAGCTGTGGCCTAGGCTGACCTCTACCCCCAAATGGTTTTTCTAGCCCTACTAGACGGGCCTGCATTCGCTGATGATTAAGCTTTGGGCTCAAAAGTGAGACCAGCTCCAGAATAAGGCAAAGAGTATAGGCTTAGAGCCTGTCAAATTTAACACAAATGACATCCACCTTTACACAACTTGAAACAGAAAGATAATTCTCACTATTAGTTAAACTAACATGCTTAACTTCAGGCTAATTCTACTAACGATTAACTTCAATTAATGATTCATTTACTACTAAACAGACTTATGCATTCTAAAATGAGACATTGATAAAACTTGAGTTCAGATTAAGACAATGCAAGATCATATCTGAACATGAGAATCTAAAACTAATCTCGTTCCATAATCAAAGATCTATTTAATTAACATCTAGGAGATCATTAAGCTAATTACCAAATAGTTGGAATAATTTGCATCAGTAATTCGATTAACAGTCCAAACATCCCTTAATTACAATTAACAAAATTATCAACTTAAACTATGTTAACTAAAACATCGAGCAGCACTGGAGTCCAGAAATTTGAGAACCATTTCATTTCACTTCAATTGAAGAACTACAGGGAATAATTTGAGAAATGTACCTGGAATTGAATTGAAATGAGAGGAAGAGAGGTCAGCAATAGAGCAGTAATGTTGAACAAACAACAGCAATCACAATCCAGCAGTAACAAACCCAATAGCAATCCAGAAATCGATTTAAAAACCAACAACGTTCACTTAGCAAACATACCCCAACTGATCAACCTAATACACACTCAAAATGCCACAAAATCCTCAAGGTTGAACCTCAATACCTCTGACCCCTACTGAAAGCAAAAACCAACTGCAACTTACATTAAATAGGCCCCAAACTCAACTGAATCGTTCATTAATCACTTCCGAAAATCCTTAGAAACAGAACCTCAAACTGGGAAGCAGAATACCAACAGAGAAAACTGGAAATCAATGAAACAGTAAAAAATATTTTGGTTTTTCTATTTCGGAATGTTTTTGTATTTTTTTTAAGGAATGCAGATCTAGAAGATGAAATTAGGATGTGAAATTTTAATTTCAGATCTGAAACTTGGCAGATTTTTTTGGGGAGAATTTTGGGGTGCCAAAACTTGTTATTCAAGGCAATTGCATGCCTTTTTATAGGCAACAATAGGGACTTATCAGATTTTCGATTTTTCTTTTTAGTCCCTGCTTATTTCCAGCTTTTTAGTCTTTTATTTCTAAATTGTGCTACAAGTAACTACACTTATTTAGCCAAAATTTACACTATAGTATATTCTAGAATGTTCTACACCCTTTACAATTCCTGAATTACCCCTACTTCATTTCAGAATTTACTAAACCTGAATAAACTACCCTTTTCTATGACCATATTACCCCTGAAACCATGTTGTAATTACTGTTAACCCATTTTATATACCCAAAATGCCCCCACATTACTCTTGTCATTACTGCCTTTAATTCTTTCCTTCTTCTTCGTTTTTGTTATTATAGACTAATTATTATTTAGCTAATCTAAACAACTATAACCAATTCATACTCCTAATTATCATAATCAAAACTAATATCAGAAATTTACAGAGATGAACAATTAATCTACCATTTAATCACAGAGCAAAAATAGAAGAAAAGCTAATTATTTGTTATCAATACTTAAACAGCATCATTATCCCAATTAAGTAAACTCTGATAGAATTCTAGAATACTAAGAAAATTAAACCTAACAGTATTATTTAAAAACTATTAACAGACATTTAAGCAAGTCCAAACAGTAAACCCTAATTAAACTAATGACAAAATATCAACAGAAATCAATTAACACAAGAAAACACAAGAAAATAATCAAAACAAACACATGCAGAAATAAAAGAAAGAAAAAATTGAAGAAGGACTTATCTAAGGCTTGCCAGAAAGTCGAATTGCTCCGGTCAACCATGGTGGCTTGAATCCTCCAGGATTCTTGATCCGTAACATCCCTAATGGTGTGTTTTCCAAAAGAAAACACATTATTAGAGGTATTACGGTCAAGAATCCCCAAGAATTACTAGGGTTCTTGACCAGAATAGTGAAATTAAATTTCGAGGAACTTCAAGCAGATTCGAAGGGAAATACTATGGGGTTTGGATAAAAGATGTTCAAGCGAGTCTAAGGCATTATTTTGGGAATTTTTGGCATACCTTGAATCTTGGCCGCAAAACTTAAAATCAATATTCGAAGTTTTCCAGCAAGATTTGAAGGAAACTACAAGTAGGAATGGGAAGAGGGGAAAGAGGAGAGCTAGGGGTGTTATTTTGGAGGCTATTGGAGTAAGTGTGGTTCGCACGGTAGGGTTCCGGCGAGATAGATGTTGATATTTGAGGAGATAGTTTAGGATTCGAAGCAGACAGATGGTTGGGGTGGAAAGAGGAAAGGGAGAGGGTGTTGTGGTGTTAATCTGACGGTCATCGGCGTTAACGGCGTTTCCCGCCGATGAGGGTTCCGGCGAGGAGTAGGGCTGGTACGAGGAAGGTGAAGGGCTGGTCTCTAAGGCTATACGTATATTTGGACCGTTATATCACAACAACACCAACCATTTGTGGCCGTTGGATCAAGAGAATTGATGGCCTAGATTAAACGATGCCTAAACAACGTCGTTTCAAAGAGTATGGAGATTGGGTCGAGTGAAGGGGCGTGTTTGGGCCAGGCGTGGAACGGGTCTGGGGAGGGTTGGGCTGGAAATTTGCTTCAAGATTGGCCCAAATGTGGGTCTCCAATTAAAATACTCTTTTAAATTGTTTTCTTTATACTCTTGTATTTTATTTTCATCATTTTGTATTTTGTATTTTTATCAATTTGTATTGTATTTTTTGAATTTCATAAAGATGCAAAAATAGCAATAAAACTTTAAACAAAACTAATTAATGGCCTAAAATTATTTTTAAAAACAATTTTGTAGCAATTTCCAATTAAAACAATAAAATGCTAAAGTGAACTGTTTTGTCATTTTCTTCATATCCTACTCTAAAACAAATTAATCCGTAATTAATACTACTACATGGAGTTAAAACCTAAATGCAAATGTGTATTTTTTATATTTTATATGAATTATCATGCACAAATAAAATACAGCAATTATTAGAAAATGACACCAAAATGCACAAAAATTGTAAAAATAAAGAAAAATCATTTTGTTTGAATTTTTTGGGAACAATTTGCTTAAGGCAAAAATCACGTGCTCACAGCTGCCCCTCTTTCCTCCGGAACACACAGAGTTCTCGGGCAAAGATAAGTGAGCGGAAACGAGCAATTTTTGCCCGTTCACATATTCCGTGTGAAGCATTTTGAAAACCTTTGACCGCACCCTGCTTCAGAGGCTGCCTACATATTCCGGGCTAAACAGGAATCAGGTCAGTGTAGTTCAGGAGTATCTGGTAGCTGGGACTACCAGGAGCTATGATTTCATTATTGTTGTTGCTGCTATTGCTCGCTGATCTCCTTATTACATCGTGGTAAAACAAAGGAAGCTAGACTAAGCTATGATCTATGAGTTACAAAAGATGCTATCTATGTATTCAAACTTGCTTTTGTGTTGCTTTGAACTTGTATCTTGATGATGCTTGACTACTGCAATTTGAAATTCGTGTCCATTCTTCAGGTGGGCTCTTGCTTGCGGTTATTGGAAAAGTGTATTCCCTTGTTCTCCAGGTGGGTTCCTGTTTGCGATGTTTGAAAAGTATTCCCTTGTTTTACAGGTGGGCTCCTGATTGCAATGCTTGAAAAGTATTCCCTTGTTCTGCAGGTGGGTGCCTGATTGCAACAAAATAGACAAACAAAGAAAATTTTTCTGCCCCAGTCTGTTGACTGGGCGTATCATGTTATCAGATATTAAAATTTTAAAGGCTAAAATTTGGATTGTACTTCCCTTGTTTTCCAGGCGGGTGCCTGCTTGTTGCATTTGAAAAGATATTCCCTTGTTCTTCAGGTGGGCTCCTGCTTGCTGAATTTTGAAAGATATTCCCTTGTTCTTCAGTTGGGCTCCTGCTTGCTGTATTTTTGAAAGATATTCCCTTATTCTTCAGGTGGGCTCCTGCTTGCAACTAACCATACAAAACGAAGAAAATTTTATGCCCCAGTTTGATAACTGCGCGAGTTGTGTTACCGAATATTAAACTTGAAATATAAGACTTTCATTATTCGTCCCTTGTTCTTCAGGTGGGTGCCTAACTGCTGTGTTTGAAATGTATTCCCTTATTTTTCAGGTGGGCTCCTGCTTGCTAGCTTTGGAAACTATTCCCTTGTTATCCAGGTGGGCTCCTGCTTGCAACAAAATAGACAAACAAAGAAAATTTTTCTGCCCCAGTTTGGTGGCTGGGAACAGCATGTTGTCAAATATTAAAAGATTGAAATCTAAAATTTGAATTATACTTCCCTTGTTTTCCAGGTGGGTGCCTGATTGCTGAATTTGAAATGTATTCTCTTATTTTTCAGGTGGGCTCCTACTTGCTAGCTTTGGAAACTATTTCCTTGTTATCCAGGTGGGCTCCTGCTTGCAACAAAATAGACAAACAAAGAAAATTTTTCTGCCCCAGTTTGGTGGCTGGGAACAGCATGTTGTCAAATATTAAAAGATTGAAATCTAAAATTTGAATTATACTTCCCTTGTTTTCCAGGTGGTTGCCTGATTGCTGAATTTGAAATGTATTCCCTTGTTCTTCAGGTGGGCTCCTGCTTACTGAATTTGAAAGATATTCCCTTGTTCTCCAGGTGGGCTTCCTGCTTGCGATGCTTGAAAAATGTATTCCCTCGTTCTCCAGGCGGGCTCCTGATTGCGATGCTTGAAAATGTATTCCCTTGTTCTCCAGGTGGGCTCCTGCTTTCTGGCTTTGAAAACTGTTCCCTTGTTATCCAGGTGGGCTCCTGCTTACAAATAAAAATTCTTTCTGCCCCTGTTCTAATCAAAGAAAGATTTTTTAATATAAAATGGTGGTTAGCTGTTGGCATTCTTGTTTGCCATGCTCCCGCTTCTGACTTTGCTCTGACTTGCTTCTTTGGACTTGCTTTGACTTGCCATGATTTCCTCGCTGACTTTCAACCCTCTGATGATGACCCCAATGTCTTACCTCATGTTACTGCTTTGTATTTTTGTCCCTTTCTTGTGAAACTTTGCTTCTCCCTCATACTTATCGGATTACCCTACATGATGGGATTCCCATTGGTCCTTTTTGCCTTACTTTCTTTGATATTTCCCAACCTTGTTATGCCGTACAACTGGGAAGCTGGTAGTTAGTCTTGACATCCTTCTTTCATTTTGAATTGAACTGACACTGAAATGTCTTATACACAGACTTCAAGAGAATGAAATGCAATGATCTCGAAGGTTTTGAGGATAGAAAGATTCTAAAAACTAATGAATTGCAATGAAAAGAAAAAGGATAGGACTTATCTGGGTGGAACCGCTGGTACCATTGATCGTGCCATGCATTTTGAATTAACCAACCTAGTCCGTCCAACCAATCAACTGTCAATTGCTACATTTATTGTTCCATACTTTCACAAACGACTTTCGCCAAAACCCAAACCTTGCTTATTTTGCCATGTTTCAAAAACACCTTTTAACCACAGACTTCCTTCATTTGCCCATCTGAAAAACTAACTTTCGCCTTACGGTGACCGTGAGGGTTTTCACCAATAAGACTCTCTCATTTTTAATGTCTCTCAAATTCATTTCACCTTATGGTGCCCGTGAGGGTTTTCACCAATAAGACTCTCTCATTTTCATCATTTTCCTTCTAGCATCAGAGTGTTGTCCACGATATGAATCACCTTACCTGCTTGTACTGGCATTTCTTAAAATTGATCAGAAGGTCTTTCTTTGGCCCATAATGTGGCTTTTGGATGGGTTTAGAAAGAAGGGCATAAAGGCTCTAGATATTTTAACGTGGGTTCAAAATTACAACTTTCGGAATCATATTTCTCGCAACAAACATAACTTCTGGCCCAGTTTCCTTCTTGAGGATTCTTGGCTTTTTCTTTTGTTATGACTGAACCTCAGTGAGACTGCCTACGTTCCCTTTCGGGATCAAGTCAAATATAGTTCAGGTCATAAAATCACTTCGTTGTTGCGATGTTTCTTTTCTTCCATTCTTCTTTTCTTTTCATTTCTTTTCTTTCTTTTCTTTTTCTTTTTCTTTTCTTCTTTTTCTTTTTCTTTTATTTTTTTCCTTTCTTTTTCTTTTTCTTTTTTTTTCTTTCTCTTTTCTTTTCTTTCTTTTCTTTTCTTTTCTTTTCTTTTCTTTTCTTTTCTTTTCTTTTTCCACTGTGTTTCTCCTGTTTCTCCACATAATTTCCCTGATCGGGTTCTTAAAGTTTTTTATTGATTCCGAAAGAGGGCTACGATAGAAAAATATAACAGGGCTCAAAAGGGATAACAAAGGATAAAGTGTTTGGATAGCAGAATAAAATGCCTTCGTCATTTCAATCTTAAAACATGCCAAATACAATCAGATACATAAAAATAAGGAAATCATACATAATATCTTTTGACTGCATCAGAGTTGATAGCCATTTCTACACATTTTCCTTCCACATCTGTTAGATACAATGCACCATTGGACAATATTCGTGTTACAACAAACGGCCCCTGCCAGTTAGGAGCGAACTTTCCTTTTGCTTCAGACCAGTGAGGTAAGATACGCCTTAACACCAATTGCCCTACTTCGAACTTCCGCGGACGCACTTTCTTGTTATTTGCTCTCGCCATTCTTTGTTGGTATAATTGTCCGTGACATACTGCTGTTAATCTTTTTTCATCCATCAAGTTCAATTGTTCTAAACGGGCTTTGACCCACTCATCATCATCAATTTCTGCTTTAGCAATAATCCGAAGGGATGGTATTTCCAGTTCTGCAGGTATTACTGCCTCCGTTCCATACACCAATGAATAAGGAGTTGCTCCTACTGAAGTGCAAACAGTAGTGCGATAACCTAACAAAGCAAAAGGTAACTTCTCATGCCATTGCCTGGATCCTTCCACCATTTTCCGAAGTATTTTCTTGATGTTCTTATTGGCTGCCTCAACTGCTCCATTTGCCTTAGGACGATATGGGGTAGAATTGCGATGCGTGATCTTAAATTTCTGACATGCTTCCGCCATCAGATGGCTACTGAGATTGGCACCATTATCTGTGATAATCACCTTCGGAATTCCAAACCGACAAATGATATTTGAATGCACAAAATCGACCACGCCTTCTTGGTCACTGATTTAAAAGTTTTTGCCTCAACCCACTTAGTGAAATATTCAATGGCTACTAGAATAAACTTGTGCCCATTAGATGATGCTGGCTCAATTGGCCCAATGACATCCATCCCCTAAGCAACGAAGGGCCATGGTGCCGACATTGTGTGCAACTCATATGGAGGAGAATGAATCAAATCTCCATGAACTTGACACTGATGACATTTGCGTACGAAACTGATACAATCTCGTTCCCTAGTGAGCCAATAATATCCTGCTCGAAGAATCTTCTTGGCCAGTACATATCCACTCATATGAGGTCCACAAACTCCTACATGTACCTCAGTCATGATAGCTGTAGCCTGTATAGCACCCATGCACCTTAATAAACCAAGATTTGGAGTTCTTTTGTACAACACTCCTCCGCTAAAGAAAAATCCGCTTGCTAAGCGTCTAATCGCTCTCTTTTGGTCTCTTGTGGCCTCTACCAGATATACTCCCATCCTGAGGTATTCTTTGATATCATGAAACCACGGCTCCCCATCAAGCTCTTCCTCCACCATGTTGCAACAGACATGCTGATCTCGAACCTGAATCTACAACGGGTCCATATAAGCCTTATCTGGATGATGCAACATTGACACCAAAGTAGCCAAAGCGTCAGAAACTTCATTATGAATCCTTGGAATGTTCTTGAAATCTATTGACTGAAACCGCTGACACAGTTCATGCAAACATTGCCGGTACGGTATAAGCTTTAAGTCTCGTGTCTCCCATTCTCCCTGAATCTGGTGCACCAGAAGATCCGAGTCGCCCATGACCAAGATCTCTTGTACACCCATGTCTATAGCCATCCTCAAACCCAAAATACATGCCTCATATTCAGCCATGTTATTGGTGCAATAAAAATGATGTTGAGCTGTAACAGGGTAATGCTGCCCTGTCTCAGAAATAAGTACTGCTCCTATCCCAACGCCCTTATTATTGGCAGCCCCATCAAAGAATAACTTCCACCCAGGTTTTTCATCTTGTTCTGATTCCTCGATATGAATTGTCTCCTCGTCAAGAAAATATGTTTTCAACGGTTCATATTCGTCATCAACTGGATTCTCCGCTAGGTGATCAGCCATTGCCTGTGCTTTCATCGCAGTACGGGTCACATAGACAATATCAAATTCCGTAAGCAGGATTTTCCACTTTGCGAGCCTCCCTATGGGCATGGGCTTCTGAAAAATGTATTTCAATGGATCCAACTGCGAGATGAAATGAGTGGTATATGCTGAAAAGTAATGTTTCAACTTCTACGCTACCCAGGTCAAAGCACAACACGTCCTTTCCAGTTGAGTATACTTCACCTCGTAAGATGTGAACTTCTTGCTGGGGTATTAAATTGCCTGCTCTTTCTTTCCCGTAACATCATGCTGCCCCAGTACATAGCCAAAAGAATTATCCAACACTGTCAGATAAAGGATCAAAGGTCTTTCCAGCTCTGGTGGAACCAACATAGGTAGATTGGCCAAATATTCCTTAATTTTGTCAAATGCTGCCTGACATTCATCCGTCCACTTGACCGCAACATCTTTCTTCAGCAACTTAAAGATAGGATCGCATGTCGCTGTAAGCTGAGCAATGAACCTGCTGATATAATTAAACCTGCCGAGCAAACTCATCACTTCTTTCTTGCTCTTTGGCGGTGGTAACTCCTGAATGGCTTTGATTTTGGATGGGTCTAATTCAATACCTCGTCTACTTGCCACAAACCCCAACAACTTCCCTGATGGAACTCCAAACGCACACTTTGCTGGATTTAGTTTGAGATTGTACCTGCGAAGCCTCTGGAAAAAATTCCTCTGGTCTTTGACATGATCACACTGCTTTCTTGACTTTATAATCACATCATCCACATAAACTTCAATTTCCCGATGCATCATATCATGGAACATGGTGTTCATCACCCTCATGTATGTTGCCCCTACGTTCTTCAACCCGAACGGCATAACCCTATAACAGTAAGTTCCCCAAGGCGTAATGAATGCCATCTTTTCTGCGTCTTCCTCATCCATCAAAATATGGTGATAGCCCGCATAACAATCCACGAAAGAACCAATCTCATGTTTGGCACAATTGTCAATCAATATATGGATGTTTGGCATTGGGAAGTTGTCTTGTGGACTCGCCTTATTGAGATCACGATAGTAAACACACACTCTGGTCTTTCCATCTTTCTTTGGCACAGGAACAACATTGGCTAACCAGGTAGGATATCGGGTAACCCGTATGACCTTCGCCTCAAACTGCTTGTTGACTTCTTCTTTAATTTTCACACTGATATCTGTTTTAAATTGCCTCAGCTTTTGCTTGACAGGAGAGCATTCCGAATAAATAGGCAATTTATGGACCACCAGATCGGTACTTAAACCTGGCATATCATCATATGACCATGCAAAAATATCTTTGAACTCAAACAACAACTTGATTATTTCTTCCCTGAGTGGAGCTTCCAAATGGACACTTATTTTTGTTTCCCGAACATTTTCCTGATCCCCTAAATTGATTGCATCGGTGTCATTCAAGTTCGGTTTGGATTTTTCCTCAAATTGGCTTAATTCTTTACTGATTTCTTCCGAAGCTTCCTCGTCATAATATTCTATCTCATCCTCACACTCAACTTTCACTATTTCACATTGATTATCAAGACTAGGCCGAAAATTCCTCATGCATGATACATTATTGAAACCAGCATAAAAGGGACTGTACAAGAAAGAAAAGAAAAACAAAAACAAAGGCTATTAGAAATGAAGAGAGCAGGAAATTTCATTTCATTAAAATTGCAAAATAACAAGGTTTAACTCATCCAAATGGACGGAACATAGAAATCCAAATTACAACCTTGGAAATAATCTAGATTTAATACTCAAAAGAAAATCAAAACTAACTACCAAGACTCCTTCCGAGTAGGAAGAGGAGTAGCTTCCCAGTTATTAAGCTTGGCCTGAGACCCCACGAACTGCACATCAATTTTACTCGGGCCTTCGCCTGCTTCCATCATATTCACTTCATCGAACAACCTTTCGAACCTTTCGATCATCTCCTTGTCGGGTTCTATCACCACAGAATTGGGCAGTACTGTTGCTGGGTGCCTTTTAGTAATAGATCGGACAAAAGAACGGGAAAGGCGAGTGATAGGTTTTGGAAGGGTCCACACTCTCTTTTTCATGTTTTTGGCTCTTCTTAGGTCAGCAGTTGTGGCCTTGAAACCTAACCCGAAAGTGTCCAGATTTCCAGGAAGAGACACTGGCTGTATGATCCCCTGTGATGAAGCTCCCAGACCCTTTCCGGGTAAAACTCCATTCCTTATCATCTCCGTTGCCACCATGACAGATGCGGCATCTACCTTGGGCATAGGAACGCACTCCCCTTCCGAGATTTTAGCAACTGGCACGGTGTCTAAAACTTGGTACACACACGGGCCTTTATCATCTTCAACTTCCTCAAAGGGTGTAATAGAATTACCAGAATTATTCTCCCCATGGACCACAATCTCTTGCCGATCCCATTCAAATTTGACCATTTGATGCAAAGTAGACGGCATTGCCTTTGCATCGTGAATCCAGGGCCGTCCCAATAAAAGATTGTAAGAAACAACAATATCAAGCACTTGGAACTCCATAGTGAATTCCACAGGTCCTGTTGTTAGCTCCAACACAATATCTCCTACTGTATCCTTCCCTCCCCCATCAAATCCCCATACACAAATACTATTCTTATGAATTCTTTCATTGTCAACTTTCAACTTGTCTAGGGTAGAGAGAGGGCAAATGTTGGCACTAGACCCATTATCAATTAACACCCAAGTCACCACGGAATCTTCGCACTTCACTGTGAGGTAAAGGGCTCTATTATGTTCATTCCCTTCCAACAGCAATTCATCATCGCAGAATGTTACCCTGTTAACCTCAAAAATTTTGTTTGTAATCTTCTCAAGAGGATTCATAGTAATTTTGTTTGGCATATGTGCTTCATTTAGAATCTTCATCAGTGCCCGGCGATGTTCATCCGAATGGATCAATAAGGACAACAACGAGATTTGCGTCGGGGTTTTTCTTAATTGTTCCACGATTGAGTAGTCTTTCATCTTTTTTCAAAAACTCTTCAGCTTCCTCCTCAGTAGTAGCTCTTTTCACTGGTGCCGGATTGTCTCTAGCTGCTTTAAATTTCCTCAATTCTTTAGGGGCAAAGCACCTACCTGATCTAGTCAACCCATGCGTTTCGCACACTTCTTCTTTAACTTCTTTTCCTCTGTACATAACACTCACCCGGTCATAATTCCATGGAACAACTTTTTCACTAACCACAGGCAACTGAATTGCCGGTTTAATGATAACTGGTTCTGCATGGGCGCCCTTTACAACCAACACAGGCTTAACAACTGCTCCTGGTATTGTCACTTTAACAGGTTCTGGTTTCACCATCATCACTAGTTCACTGACTGTCTGTTATACTACAGCCAATGCCTTTCCTCTAATCAATTTCTCATTTACTTTATTCTCATTTGCTTTAATCATCATCGCAGCTTGCGATGGCTTCTTGTCTTCTCCCTTCTGTACTAACTCAATCATGTGAGTCTCATGATGAGTCGGTAATTGATTCTGTGTGATATTGGTAGTTTCTGGAGCTTGTACTTCAATTCTCCTAGTATTAATAAGTTCCTAAATGACAGTTTTCAGATGCCAACATTTCTCCGTATCATGTCCTGGCGCTCCTGAACAAAATTCACAATTGACTGAATGGTCCAAGTTCCTCGGGGGAGGGTTTGGTATTTTTGGTTCAATAGGGTTTAACATTCCAAGCTGGCTAAACCTGTGGAATAGGCTGGTATAAGATTCTCCTAGCGGAGTGAAATTCTTCTTCTTTTGCAGTCTGTCATTCTTAGCAGCAAGGTTTGGTCAGAAACCGATTCCACCGGGATTTCTGTAGGTTCTGGGAGGTGGGTATGCATTTTAGGTATGATAGGTATTTTGGGGAGTGGGTGCACGCCAAGGTGCCTGAGGTTGAGGATAAGTTTGGGCGTGGTGAACTGAGAAGTGGGGAACGGGGGGTGGATAGTAGTGTTGTGGTGGGCCATATGGTGTATGTGGGTAGGGTTGGTGATGTGGACGGTGTTGGTGATAATATGGTGAAGGACCCTTGTACCATGCCCTCGACTCCACCACTGCAACTTCTTCCTTCTTTTTCTTACCCAATACCCCTCCAGTGCCAGTCTGTATGGCTTGGGTAGTCGCTTTTATTGCGGAGTAACTCATAATCTTGTTGGACTTCAAACCCTCTTCTACCATGCTTCCCATCTTTACAAATTCATTGAAAGTTTTCCCCACAGATGACACTAGATTCCCGTAATAAGTGGGCTCCAAAGCCTGTAGAAAATAATCCACCATCTCACCCTCTTTCATCGGAGGATCGACCCTTGCGGCTTGTTCCCTCCATCAGAATCCATATTCGTTAAAACTTTCTCCAGGTTTCTTTTCAATCTTGGTCAAAGAGAGCCGATCAGGGACAATCTCCAAATTATACTTAAAGTGATTTGCAAATGCTTGGGCTAAGTCATCCCATGTGTACCATCGGGTATGATCTTGCCTTGTATACCATTCTAAAGCCGATCCACTAAGACTTTGGCTGAAATATACCATTAACAATTCATCTTTTCCTCCGGCACATCTCATCTTACTACAAAATCCTCTCAAATGAGCTACAAGATCTCCATGCCCATCATAAAGATCGAACTTCGGTAATTTGAAACCCACAGGCAGTTGGAGTTCTGGAAACAAACACAGGTACTTATAAGCAACACTCACTTGCCCTCCTAGACCTTGCATGTTTCGGAATGATAGTTCCAAACTTTTTACTTTGCGTATCATTTCCTCTTGTTCGGGGTTCTTAGAAGGTTTTTCTTCTTCAGCTGATATATCAATAAGAGGAGTATAAGAGTATGGCACACAAGGTTTGAAAGTAGGCTCGGGCGGATAATAGTGGTTTTCCTGAGCGTGGAACAAGGGTTCACTTGAAGATTTGTGTAACATGGCGGGTGGAGGAGCCACGTACACAGGAGCAACTGGTAGTGGAGGACACGGAGTCTATTTTGGTGGTGGAGGTGGTGTTTGAGAAGTGGTTGCATAGTATGGGGGATAAGTAGGGTAGGCCGGGGAAGAATTTATAGTGGGAGGATCTTGTGATTGAACTTGTGGTGGGACATAGGAAGGATTAGCAGGATAAATTGGCAGGGGATGTCCTTTTGCCCATGCCCGGTACATCTCGGCCATTTGTTGTTTCAGTTTGTACATTTCCTCTTTCATAGCATTGACATCCACTATTTCTTCCTCCCTTGCCGGGTCAACAATAGTTGCTTCGATCTCTTGGCTAACCATTTTCGACATATCTTTGGAGCAGGTATTATATGGATGAGTTGCCAGAATGCCAGCTAGCTAAAACACCTGTCTGGATTCATCAACAACAACAGCGTTGTTAATGGTTAGGGCATTAACAGACAAAGGACCACATATTTGAAGCATGGATGCATCTAGGTAATTATCGGTTTCTAATATGTATTTGCTCGGCCACATGCATCATTCCGGCTTTATTTATTCTCAACTATAACCTTTCTTTTATTCTTGCCTTTCTTTGCTTTCTCATGGCTTTTTTATTGCGGATCTCCCTTCTTTTTTTTTCTTTTTTTTTCTTTTACTTCCCGCTTTTTTTTTTGTTTTCTCAAATTGCTATGATCGGGTCCTATGAAAATTGTCTATGTATCGTGTTCTTGCTTGAACCAGATAAATGCAAAAATAGCAGCTACAATTTTTGAATTTTCAACTTTATTAATAGGAAACACATCCATTACAATGAATGACTCTAAATGATAAACAAGACTGTAGACTTCTTAATAACTATTCTACTTTAAAACGAAATGTTGACTGACTAAAAATGAAAATACAGACTCAAGTAACTGACACAATGAAATACAGACTCGTGAATACATTAAAGCTCCTGGTGCCCGTGGGACATCGTTCGGTCTCGCCGCGGGCCTATATGCAAGTTCCCTTTGAAGTCTGTCCAGGTCACTCATTATCTGTTTCACAAATATCATCACTGAGGCAAAGAAAGTAGTCTGAGTCATATTTTCGCACATTTGGCATTTTCTGGTGATGTGGTGAGGAATAGCTAGGATTCTTTCTCTGATTATGCCTTTTTTCATGAAGTAACCACCCTATATGTTCGGCCCTGGCCTCCAGAGTCTGCTGATTTCCCTCCTGAAGTTATTGTAGATCCATTTCTAATTGTGCTAAAGCTGTATAGCAATATTCCCTTTCAACCTTGAACTCTTTTGCTTGTTTGTTCATTTTGTTTTCTGCGGTAATGACCCTTTTCCTCAATCTGGCGACCTCATTGTCATGTTCCACTTTCAGTTGTTGAATCATGCAAGCTCGTTCTTTTGTATTTTTAGCCAACTGTCTTCGAACCTCAGCTAATTCATCTCTGCTTTGTTAAGGTCGAAACTGTAATCATTTACTTTTTGCCGCAATTTGTCTATCAGCCTTGCATCTCGGGCATTTCTAACATGGGTTTCAACTGCTATCTTCATTTTCTGGATTTGGCATCGTAATGCTTCATTTTCTTTGGCCAATTTCTTTTTCTCACCCTTATCAGCCACAACTTGCACACTGTTTTCAAGCTTAAGATTTTGGACTTGCTTTTCCAGCTCGCTTATTTTTGCTCTGTACTCATTTTCTTTGGCTAACCAAGCCCACTGCTCTTGTGATGACTCAGCAAATTCTTGGAGATAAGGCCTTTTGGCCGACCTTCCAAATTCAACATCCCTTTTATACCAAGCCTGATAGTCGGGTGATACTTCTCCTTTAGCTCGATCCCGAACACAAGTATTTGCTGCCAAATATTGACATTCGCTCCAGACCTGGCGGACCATCGCTTCAGGGAATTGGACATCGGGGCCAATCTCAATCACTTGCAAACTAAGATCACCGTCCTTGGGTACTATCTGGCATCTCCCAAGCTGTCTCAACACTCGATATGGGGCGTAAATCTGAATGCTTCTAAGCCCCATCAGAAGGAAATGAGGCCGGGCTGCAGGCATATATACGATTTCATCAACGGGCAACCATCCAAGCGTCCACTCGATTTGGCTAGCAGTGAGGTACCAAAAATATGTTGTCCGACCCATGAATCCTTCTGGAAATTTGACCCCTTTAATCCTTGTGTGAAACTCTTCTATGCATGTTTTCTCTGGAGACCCGTAGCTCAAGAATTGAGGACGATGACATAGATGTTGTTTCATCCACATTTGTAACAATAGACTGCACCCCTCGAAGAAAGTTTACCCAGCCTTGCAGGCTGTAAGAGCACGGAATATGTCGGCCAATATCATAGGTGCCAGAGTACTTTTGGCTTGGGTAATTAACGTACTGACAACCCCGGCTATCTTTATGTCAATGTTCCCGTCCTTCCTTGAAAATACCAAAAGCCCCAAAAAACCACTATAAAAGTGAAACGTCGATGCTCCTCCCACTTCTGGCGATTTCCTTTGCTACATATCTTGCTTTTTGGGTTGTTGAACCCCCAAATATGGCCATAGCGATGATATATGAAATTAAGAGTACAAAAACCATTTGGCAAATCTGTGTTATGGACGGTTCTGATTATCTTTAAAGAGTCTAGAAATCTGTGCGCAGCTACAACTCTTGGGGCAACCAAATACTTATGCCTTAAAGGGACTTCATATTTCCCAATGTAGCTGGCTATTTCCTCTAATGTCGGGGTAAGCTTGAAGTCTGAAAAGTGGAACACGTTATGCGCAGGGTCCCAACATGTAATCAATGCTCTGATAATATCTCCCCGAGGCACAATATCTAGCAAACCAGTGAGCCCTTTCAAATATTTCTTAACTTCATCTTGCCCTTCGCTTCTTAAATCATTCCACCACAGACGTAACTCCAAAGGGATCTTATATAAAAATGATTCACTTTGAGTCGTGCTCATCCTGCACATTTATTAATGTAATTTAATCATTTATTTATGACCTAAAAGAAAAAGATACTATTTTTTTTTCAATTCTAATTTCCAAAAATAAATCCCAGTTTTGCCAATACGGCCTTTAAGCACTTCGAGGAGAAGATTTTAAGGTTGTGTCTGCTAATCGTTGGGAAATGACTTAGTGTAATGCCCCAAACTCGAGGGACATGACCGGCGCTCGATCGGGTATCCCCAGTCAAGCGGACCTGGGTGCCTTTCCTATCCCACGTACTACCCCACATCTTCCATTACTTATTAGCCAAGTGAAATGACGATACGATTAATTTAGAACACCAATTCGTTTCAAAACATAAACAAGGTACATGGTTACTAGCGTGGTTTACATTTTACATTTCCCCTATATACAAAATACATATTACATAAGTTCATGACCTACGTTTCCTGTCTACGGAGCCTCTATAAATGAAAGAAGTTACTACAATATTTGCCGGTAACAAGGCTCAAGCTATACCTTTTACAACAGCAAAATAAAACTACGGAAACAAGCGGCCTGAGCCACGTAGGGCCCCGAGAGGAATGGGGCTCACCAAAACAACAGACGGAAGGTGAAGAGGGAGCTACGATCGGTGGGCTGGAGTACCTGCTGCAGATCCACCTACAATCATAACACGAATGTAGCGCCCCCGGTAAAAGGGACGTAAGTACACTTGAATTGTACTGGTATGCATAACAATCTTTGCGCCAAGTAAACTCAAGCCATAGACAAGTAAGTAACAGTAACAGAAACAACAATCAATTCCATAAAGAAAGAACAATCAAGCCAAACAAGTTTTACAAACTCTCTCGTTTCCCTTCCACATTTCCACATCAATAGATTTCATATTTTCATTTCAACAGTGATTTCGATCACTTTCCAAGCTTATTACCTCGGCCACCCTTATCACGACAACCCGCACCTTATTACTTCGTATTGCGGTGCGTAACCCGATCCCACCATACATTTTCAATTCACAAACAATCACAACAACAGCAATGAACAATTCACAAAGATCACAACAACACTTCTTAAGGAGTAACAACAATAATTTTCAAGTGTTTCCATAACCATCAATACTATTTCCATCATATTCCACAATTCACAAGTGTTTCACGTTACAACAATACTTGCCCACGATAAGCCATAGATGTTAAAATCATAATTATTTCAGTTGCGTCGCTTACAATTTCCTTACGTCATTTGTTTTTCATCTAATACCACATATCATAATCACAACCATGCAAATCACACGAATTTCACAATTTAACCACTTGAATGTCACATAACAAACATTTGAACACCAACAAGGCGATTTTACAAAGTCAAGGTTAGCCATACATATCTTCAGCCGAATTCCCTTTTTAATTTCTACTTCCAACTTCACCAAAAGCCTAGCAACGTCAATCTAGTGCACAAATTATTACATATTTCTTAGAATCAAAGTTCACAATCACTACCCGAATACATTTTGGTTATCAACCCTTCTTACACAATTCCTTACTCCTTCCCAACTATTCTTACTAGATTTTAGGTTTTAACAAACATGCATGAGTGTTTCAACCCCTATTATCAAGAACTAATGCATGAGACTTTCCCCCTCTCAATAAATATGAAAGTCAATGAAAATCGGGTAGGGATTTTACCTGTAGAAATGGAGATGAAGACACTTGCTTTAAAGTTTCCCGGACCAGATAATTTGAGGAACAAATTTTGAAGAAAATGAACTTTCTCTCAAGAACCCCTCCTCCCTCTCTCTTGTTTTGTTCAAAAAAATGGTTAAAATGAGGGGTTAGGGTGTTATATTAAAAAGGGGGTCGGGTTTTAAATTTTAGAAAATAGAAGCCCGAGCAAGATTTGCGGTCACACTATGCGACCGCATAATTGGAAAGCGGTCCGCATATTGGACCGCAGAACTGACCCCAATCACTGAACATCTTTGCCTGGGTATGCGGTGGAAATGCGGTCCGCATACTGATTATGCGATCGCATAATGGACCGCATTTATAACATCAACTTAGACTAGCTCTCTGATTAACTATGCGGCAGGAATGCGATCCGCATATTGATTATGCGATCGCATAATGGACCGCATTTTCAACTTCAATTTTGACAATTCTTCTGCTTCACTCTGCGGCAGGAATGCGGTCCGCATAGCTGATCAATGACCGCATTCTGGACCACATAAATGACAATTTTCTGGAAAATTGATTCTTTTGATTTTTAAAGGCTTAGATCACTATCAAGGGTCCGAACCGCGGCTCACAAGCTCGCCACGAAGAATTCTACACATTCCTAACACATAATCGCAGTCGACACCACGAGTTACTAAGTGTTGAGACCAAAATTTATTTACAGGACCTTACATTCTCCACCACTTAAAAATCATTCGTCCTCGAATGAGGATTTTGAAAATCAGCTGGTTTTGAAAGACATGATATGAAGACTCTCGAAATTTTCACTAACTCGCATATTCTAGAAAAATTTTGCCAGAGTTTCCTTTATAATATGGACATATCCACTGTCAGAGAGCCCCCGAAACATATTCCCAAGCACTATTACACAATTACAACTATCTCTAGAGCTTGTACACATTTCATTACCTCAACAATTGCATATATTCTATCAGTTACTACATTTTGCACATAAAATAGTCACTTCAATGAGCCCCACATAATTTAATCGCTTCAACATACTACATGCATACAAATAAGCCATTATCAATCTATACCACCATTAGTTGTTTAGTTATCACATGAGTCTTTATAAAATTCCCATTTACCAAAAGGAAGTTCACATGATTCGAGACAATCACAACACGCATAATCCTTACACAGCTTGGGGAATTTCAAGAGTAAAGTATTTAGGAAAGAACCAATTTGAACACAGTATTAGTTTTGTTTTAGAGATAAGAGCTCACACGATTTCTACTAGACTTGCTCAAACAAATGGGGTTATTTTTCCTTCATTTCTTTTTCTGCTTCCCACGTGGCTTCCTCAACTTGTTGACTTCGCCATAACACTTTAACAAAGGCAACTTCCTTATTTCTCAACTTACGGACTTGCCTATCAAGAATGGCAACTGGAATTTCTTCATACGACAAGTCTTCATTAACCTCGATAGTCTCGATTGGCACGATGGTGGATGGATCTCCATCCACTTCCTTCAACATGGACACATGGAACACCGGGTGTACTAATGACATTTCAGGAGGCAATTCCAGCGTATAAGCCACATGCCCTACTCGTTGAGCGATCCGATACGGTCCGACATACCAAGGACTCAACTTCCCTTTCTTCCCGAATTGCATGACTCCCTTCATAGGAGATACCCTCAAGAACACCCAATCATTAACTTGAAATTCCAAATCTCTTCGGCGAACATCCGCATAGGATTTCTGGCGACTCTGAGCTGCTTTCATTCTTTCCTGAATGACTTTAACTTTCTCCATATCCTGGTACACAATATCTGGTCCTAGCAATTCTGCTTCACCCACTTCAAACCCCCCAATTGGAGACCTACACCTTCTTCCGTACAATGCTTCAAACGGGGCCATCTGAATGCTAGCATGAAAGCTGTTATTGTAAGCAAATTCTATAAGTGGTAAGTGGTCATCCCAACTACCTTTGAAATCCAAGAAATAAGCCCGCAACATATCCTCAAGCGTCTGAATAGTCAGCTCGGCCTGACCGTCGGTCTGCGGATGGAAAGTTGTGCTGAGATTCACCTGAGTACCCAAACCTTGCTGAAATTTCTTCCAAAAATTAGCAGTGAACTAGGCCCCTCGATCCGAGATAATAGAAAGTGGAGTGTCATGAAGCCTTACTATCTCCTTGATATACAACTTAGCATATTTTTCTGCAGTATCGGTGGACTTGACTGGCAAGAAGTGAGCTAATTTGGTGAGTCGATCCACTATTACCCAAATTGAGTAGAACTTGCGCTGAGTGCGAGGTAACCCTACCACGAAATCCATGTTGATCATCTCCCATTTCCATATTGATATTTCTATAAGCTGAGTTAACCCACCAGGCCGCTGATGCTCAGCCTTCACTTGCTGACAATTCGGACATTTAGATACAAAGTTCGCCACACCCCTTTTCATACCGTTCCAACAATAAATCTCCTTAAGACCATGATACATTTTAGTAGAACCTGGGTGCACGGAATACCAGTAATTATGAGCCTCGCCATCACCCTCTCCCGAAGCTTATCCACATCGGGGACACATAGCCTACCTTGACACCGCAATACACCATCCTCGCCGCCGAGTGAGAATGTCGAAGCCTTGTTATTCAAAACTGATTCCTTCATCTGAGCCAATGCTGGATCCATAAACTGCTTTTCCTTGACCTCCGCTACGAGAGACGATTCTGCTCTATTATGCACCACAATATTTCCCTCGTCTGACACCGAAATGCGAACCCCTAGACTGGCTAATTGGTAAAACTCCCGAGCCAAGGACCTCTGATCCACTCCAAAGTGAGTCAAACTACCCATGGACTTCCGACTGAGAGCGTCGGCCACCACGTTCGCCTTTCCTGGATAGTACAAAATGTTCATATCATAATCCTTGAGCAACTCTAACCACCGTCGCTGCCTTAAATTCAGTTCCTTCTGCTTGAACAAATACTGGAGACTCTTGTGGTCTGAGAACACATCCACGTGGACCCCATAAAGATAATCCGCCATATTTTTAAAGCAAACACAACTGCCGCAAGCTCCAAATCATGCGTCGGATAATTCTTCTCGTAATTCTTGAGCTGCCTCGAAGCATACGCAATAACCTTCCCATGTTGCATCAACAGACATCCCAAACCAACACTGGAGGCATCGCAATAAACCACAAATCCTTCCGTGCCTTCTGGCAAGGCCAATATTCGCGTCGAGGTCAACCTTGACTTCAGTTCCAGAAAATTTTTCTCACAAGCGTCGGACCATTGGAACTTAGCTGCTTTCTGCGTCAATTCAGTCAATGCGGAGGCGAGGGTCGAGAATCCCTCCACAAACCTCCAATAATACACTGCTAAACCTAAGAAGTTACGAATCTTTGTCAGGATCGTGGGTCTAGGCCAATCCTTCACTGTTGCAATCTTCTGGGGGTCTACCTGAATCCCTTCACTGGAAACAACATGACCCAAAAAGGTAACGGACCTCAACCAAAACTCACATTTTGAAAATTAAGCATACAATTGGTGTTGACGAAGAGTCTGCAATACTGTTCTAAGGTTAATGGCATGATCCTCCCTGCTTTGCGACTAAATGAGGATGTCGTCAATAAAAACAATCACAAAGGAATTTAGAAATGGCTTGAAAACCCGATTCATAAGGTCCATGAAAGCTGTCGGGGTATTGGTTAGCCCAAAAGACATGTCCAAGAATTCAAAGTGACCATAGCGGGTTTTGAAGGCAGTCTTAGGAATGTCCTGCTCTCTGATCTTCAATTGGTGATACCCGGACTGCAGATCAACTTTGGAGAAGAACTTTGCACCTTGCAATTGGTCGAACAAATCATCTATCTGAGGCAAAGGATATTTATTCTTGATGGTGACTTTGTTAAGCTGCCAATAATCAATGCACATCCGAAGCGACCCATCCTTCTTTCTGACAAAAAGAACCGGAGCACCCCACGGCGACACACTCGGTCGTATGAACCCCTTCTCTAATAAATCCTTCAGCTGCTCCTTTAACTCCCTTAACTGTTTTGGCGCCATTCTGTATGGTGGAATGGATATTGGCTGAGTATCTGGCAATACATCAATCCTGAAATCAATCTCCCTATCTGGCGGAATCCCTAGAAGCTCATCTGGAAATACTTCAAGAAACTCATTCACCACTGGCACGGACTCGGGGACAGACACTTCTGAAGTGGTGTCCGCCACCCAGACCAAATTATAGATACACCCCTTCTTAATCATCTCTGAAGCCTTAAGGTAAGAAATAAACCTACCCTTTGGCACCACACCATTTCCTTTCCACTCAATAACCGGCTCGTTAGGGAACTCTAGTCTCATGACTCTTCTCCGACAGTCAAGTTTGGCAAAGCACGAATAAAGCTAGTTCATCCCCATGATTACATCAAAATCTACCATTCCAAGCTCAATAAGATCGGCCGTGGTAACACGACCATACACCGTGACAACACAATTCCTATAAACTTGCTAGGCTGTAATAGAATCACCAACCGGAGTCGATACAGAGAACAACTCATGAAGCTGTTCAGGTTTTGTCCCAAAACGTGAAGCAATTAATGGGGTGACATAAGACAAAGAGGACCCCGGATCAATAAGAGCATAACAATCAATGGCCTGAATAGACAAGATACCTGTAACAACATCTGGAGAAGCCTCACACTCTGGCGACCACTCAAAGCATAGAACCGGCTAGGTCCACCCCTACTACGAGCTCCACCCCTAGCTGCACCATGCCCTGCTGGAGCTAGAGGACGCACAGATGATGTAGACTCTGAAGAACCGGATGACTGGGCAGATCCCCTACCCATACCCTGACTGGGCGCACGGCAGTCCCGCTGAATGTGACCTCTCATCTCGCACCTATAACATACCGGGATATCCAAATAGCAAGTCTCTGTATGAAATCTCCCACATTTGGGGCATGTAGTTCCCCCCTGTTGTTGAGACCTCACTCCTGGACGACCGGACTGGCGGGACCTCCTACTGCCTGAACCTGGTCTCGAGTGACTGCTCTGTTGATAATTGTGCACAGATGGCGGTGCACTCGCTGAGGACTGAGCATATGACTGGAATGGTCCTAATAACCCTCTCCCCGGAACTGGTCTTCCTGAGTGACCCATTGATCGAGCCCTGCTGCTACTCTCCCTTTCTGCCTGAATCTTCAACTTCCTAGCCTCTGTGGCCTGAACGAATCCTACAATCTTTCCATAATTCATAGTGCAAGGCCGCTGTAGTAGCCTCTTTCACCACCAAAGGACTAAATCTCTAAATGAAACGCTGAACCCGAGCATCCATGGTTGACACTAACTGAGGAGCATACTTGGACAACCTAACAAACTCCATGTGGTACTCCCAAACACTCATACTGCCCTGTTTGAGAACCTCGAACTCAGTGGCACGGGCTGCCATTGTCTCGGCAGGCAAGAAGTGGTCCATAAAGGCATCTACAAACTCATCCCATCTAGCCGGAGGTCTTCCCTCCTTACGGGAATTCTCCCACATCTCAAACCACTAACGTGCTTCTCCCCTCAAGCTGTATGAAGCCAACTCAACCCCCTCTACCTCTGTAGCCTTCATCACTCGAAGGGTCTTATGCATCTCATCAAGGAAATCCTGCGGATCGGCCTCTGGGTCTGTGCCTGAGAATTCTAGAGTGGCCAATCGCAGAAACTGGTGGACTCTGGAACTGGCGGAATCTCCCTAACCGTTGGAGGATGCAGGGGTATCATGAGATCTCTGGGCCTGGGCAGCCACTAACTGGGTCAACATACGGATGGCTCCTCTAAGGTCCCGATTAGAAACCCCGGGACCGGAAGCTGGAACAGTATCAGAATCAGGAACATTGGCCGGAGGGATAGTGGCACCCTCTGCCGCAGCCGGAACAGGAATGCTTGGACTTGGAATAGATCGGCCGGGCAGATTCAAGGCCGGTGAGTCACTCTCACCCACGACATCAGGTACGTGATTCACAGCCACACTTGGGGTGGCGTCGGCCCAAAGGCCGAGTCTAGCTTTCTTCTTAGGTGCTATTTCTGAAAATTTCGGAACAAGGCACGAGTTAGACATAAATACTTCCACTTTTCACTTCACCGCACGATATAGAATAACAAAGAAGTGGGTAAATTCCTAAATTTCCATGCATCCCCCTACTTATAGATGTGGTCGACAACACAGCGATAAGAAGGGCTCTACTAGACATGGCTCCGAGACATCCTAGGACACTTTAAAACCTTAGGCTCTGATACCAAGTTTGTCAC
>MU670373.1:524559-536436 GCA_026770625.1 Nicotiana glauca
ACCCTTATTACCTCGGCCACCCTTATTACCTCGGCCACCCTTATCACTACAACCCGCACCTTATTACTTCGTATTGCGGAGCGCAACCCAATCCCACCGTACATTTTCAATTCACAAACAATCACAACAACAGCAATGAACAATTCACAAAGATCACAACAACACTTCTTAAGGAGTAGCAACAATAATTTGCAAGTGTTTCCATAACCATCAATACTATTTTCGTCATATTCCACAATTCACAAGTGTTTCACGTTATAACAATACTTGCCCACGATAAGCCATAGATGTTAATATCACCACTATTTCAGTTGTATTGCTTACAATTTCCTTATGTCATTTGTCTTTCATCTAATACCACATATAATAATCACAACCATGCAAATCACACGAATTTCACAGTTTACTTACGTGAATGTCACATAACAAATATTTGAACACCAACAAGGCGATTTTTCAAAGTCAAGGTTAGCCATACATATCTGGAGCCGAATTTCCTTTTTAATTTCTACTTCCAACTTCACCAAAAGCCTAGCAACGTCAATCTAGTGCACAAATTATTATATATTTCTTAGAATCAAAGTTTACAATCACTACCCGAACATATTTTGGTTATCAATCCTTCTTTACACAATTCTTTACTCCTTCCCAACTATTATTACTAGATTTTAGGTTTTAATAAACATGCATGAGTGTTTCAACCCCTATTATCAAGAACTAATGCATGAGACTTTCCCCCTCTCAATAAATCTGAAAGTTAATGAAAATAGGGTAGTAGGGATTTTACTTGTAGAAATGTAGATGAAGACACTTGCTTTAAAATTTTCCAGACCAGATAATTTGAGGAACAAATTTTGAAGAAAATGAACTTTCTCTCAAGAACCCATCATCCCTCTCTCTTGTTTTGTTCAGAAAAATGGTTAAAATGAGGGGTTAGGGTGTTATATTAGAAAGGGGGCCGGGTTTTAAATTTTAGAAAATAGAAGCCCGAGCAAGATCTACGGTCGCATAGAATGCGGTCCGCATATTGGACCGCAGAACTGACCCCAATCATTGAACATCTCTGCCTAGGTATGCGGTGGAAATGCGGTCCGCATACTGCTTATGCGGTTGCATAATGAACCGCATTTATAACATCAACTTAGACTAACTCTCTGATTAACTATGCGGCAGGAATTCGGTCCTCATATTGATTATGCGGTCGCATAACGGACTGCATTTTCAACTTCAATTTTGACAATTCTTCTGCTTCACTCTGTGGCAGGAATACAGTCCGCATAGCTGATCTGCGACCGCATTCTGGACCGCATAAATGATAATTTTCTGGAAAATTGATTCTTTTGATTTTTAAAGGCTTAGATCAGTACCAAGGGTCCGAAAATTGATTCTTTTAATTCTTATGATTCTACACATTCCTAACACATAATCGCAGTCGACACCACGAGTTAATAAGTTTTGAGACCAAAATTTATTTACGGGACCTTACACTTAGGGTGGCCGTTTTTGCACAAACAACGGTATCACCTAATTTATTTATGACAAAAAATAAAAATTGACATTTTTTGGCTATTTTTGCAAAAGGAGTGGTTGGACCCGATGAGGGTTGCCTACGTATCTCACACGTGGTGAGAATCAAACCAGTGTAGTTCGGGTAAATTAACGAACTATTTTAAAACAAGACATTTTTTTTTTGGCATTTCAAAAGCAAATATCAAAACTTCTTTCAAAAGCAATACTCTTTTTTTTCATTTTTATTTTTCATAGCAAGACAAACTATTTTTCTTTTCTATTTTTTTTTTCAAAATTTCGGCAGAGTTTCGACAACATTTGGGCATTGGGTTTTTTTAAAACTAAACAATTAATTTTTTACACTGCTATTTCTCTCTCTTTCTCTTTTCTCAATTTCACAAAATTTCGATGTTCAAAAGCCAGTCAGCATGCGGGCCCGAGACAAATAAATGCAACACGTAAAATGCGTTATGATGGTCTTTTTATTTCCGATTACCTGTCCTAGACGGACCCAACCCCTGTGTTGAGTCCCCTAAGTCATATGCACGTGATGCAAATAAATGCTTCTACTAGGGATCCGGCATGGAGTTCAAGTTATTCTAGGTTCAAAACCTGGGTATGTGTTCTAGACTGTTTACCCGAGCGGACAACTCGAGTCGAGGAGGGGGCTACGTACCGGGAACCAAAAGGCCATCCGGCTTAGTAAATTGTCCGGCCTCTTTCTTATTTCAAGGTATTGACACTAACAGAATAGGGAGTCTCAACCAGTAAGCACATCCCCGGAGGTGAGAAGAGAAGGGTTTCGCCACAGTTTTATATATACAATTCAAATAATATCAAAGCGGTAAAAAGTAACATTTTGCACATTAGTCCCAAACATGTAATAAAATCAGATAATAAACAAATCCAAACACAACAATTATTCTAAGCTCGAATTCTCGAACCCTGAACCGAAGTTCAGGGTTCTTTGCCCCAGCAGAGTCGCCAGAGTTGTCACACCTCCTTTTTACTTACTACATTCCCGGGAGTGTATAATAAATAAAGGGAGTTATTTCCAATTAAAGGACAATCGAAACAGGATTCGTTTATTAACAGATTCAGAGTCATCACTTGGGAGATTTATGGTGTCCCAAGTCACCGGTTTGAATCCCGAATCGAGGAAAGGGTTTGACTCTGTATTACAGTCGCGAACCAGAAATCCGGGTAAGGAATTCTGTTAACCCGGGAGAAGGTGTTAGGCACTCCCGAGTTCCGTGGTTCTAGCACGGTCGCTAAACTGCTATATCTGGCTAAAATGTCCGATTTTAATACATGTTCTAACCTATGTTCATTTTATTAATAACTCGCTTTTATTATTTATTTTTAATACGAATTGCAACATCGTGAAAATGTATCTCGAACCACGTTGCACCAGCGCACCCATGGCTTTTGATACATTTCGACTTCATTGAGATTTAGATTTGGGTCACATAAATGTGCACCCGTATTTAGGAAGGTAAGATTATTAAAACGTGCCTAAAGCGACTAACGTCTTTTTATCTTTATGGGAGGCCGTAAAATTCGCTAAACGGCAAGTCCCGAATACTAAGTGTTTTGAATTAAGTCATTGATGAGGGCCCCCCAATTTATGCTTTATTTTGGCCAGGCTCGTCTTATTTATTATTATTAAAAGGGCAAACCTAAAGCAATCTATATTTTCTATTTTAATTTTTTTTAAAAGAAAATAATAGATCCTAATAAATTATTATTATCCGAAAAGTCGAGCTTCAATTAAATTTTCAGGCTGACCCAAATAACAGGCCCAAAAGACCAAATGAGAGGAGAGGTGGGTCATATAAGGGATATCGAATCCTCATGGCATCAAGTAAACCTGGCCATTTTAGGCCCAAGCTGTGCCCCAGGCTGACCTCTACACCCAAACGGTTTTTCTAGACCTACCAGACGGTCCTGCATTCACTGATGATTAAGCTTTGGGCTCGAAAGTTAGCCCAGCTCCAGAATAAGGCAAAGAGTATAAGCTTAGAGCCTTTCAAATTTAACACAAATGACATCCACTTTTACACAACTTGAAACAGGAAGATAATTCTCACTATTAATTAAACTAACATGCTTAACTTCAGGCTAATTCTAGTAACAATTAACTTCAATTAATGATCCATTTACTACTCAACAGACTTATGCATTCTAAAATGAGACATTGATGAAACTTGAGTTCAGATTAAGACAATGCAAGATCATATCTGAACATGAGAATCTAAAACTAATCTCGTTCCATAATCAAAGATATATTTAATTAACCTCTAGGAGATCATTAAGCTAATTACCAAATAGTTGGAATAATTTGTATCAGTAATTCGATTAACAGTCCAAACATCCCTTAATTACAATTAACAAAATTATCAACTTAAACTATGTTAACTAAAACATCGAGCAGCACTAGAGTCCAGAAATTTGAGAGCCACTTCATTTCACTTCAATTGAAGAACTACAGGGAACAATTTGAGAAATGTACCTTGAATTGAATTGAAATGATAGGAAGAGAGGTCAACAATAGAGCAGTAATGTTGAACAAACAACAACAATCACAATCCAGCAGTAACAAACCCAATAGCAATCCAAAAATCGATTTAAAAATCCAACAACTTTCACTGAGCAAACAGACCCCAATTGATCAACCTAATACACACTCAAAATGCCACATAATCCTCAAGGTTGAACCTCAATACCTCTGACCCCTACTGGAAGCAAAAACTAACTGCAACTTACACTAAATAGGCCCCAAACTCAACTGAATCATTCATTAATCACTTCTAAAAATCCTTAGAAACAGAACCTCAAACTGGGAAGCAGAATACCAACAGAGAAAACTGGAAATCAATAAAACAGTAAAAAATATTTTGGTTTTTCTATTTCTGAATGTTATTGTATTTTTTTTAAGGAATTCAGATCTAGAAGATGAAATTAGGATCTGAAATTTTAATTTCAGATCTGAAACTTGGCAGATATTTTTGGGGAGAATTTTGGGGTGCCAAAACTTGTTATTCAAAGCAATTGCATGCCCTTTTATAGGAAGTAATAGGGACTTATCAGATTTTCAGTTTTTCTTTTTAGTCCCTGCTTATTTCCAGCTTTTTAGTCTTTTATTTCTATCTTGTGCTACAAGTAACTACACTTATTTAGCCAAAATTTACACTATAGACTATTCTAGAATGTTTTATACCCTTTACAATTCCTGAATTACCCCTACTTCATTTCAGAATTTACTAAACCTGAATAAACTACCCTTTTCTATGCCCATATTACCCCTAAAATCATGTTTTAATTACTGTTAACCCATTTTATATACCCAAAATGCCCCCACTTTACTCTTGTCATTACTGCCTTTAATTCTTTCCTTCTTCTTTGTTTTTGTTATTATAGACTAATTAATATTTTGCTAATCTAAACAACTATAACCAATTCATATTCCTAATTATCAGAATCAAAACTAATATCAAAAATTAACAGAGATGAACAATTAATCTACCATTTAATCACACAGCAAAAATAGAAGAAAAGGTAATTATTGGTTATCAATACTTAAACAGCATTGTTATCCCAATTAAGTAAACTCTGATCGAATTCTAGAATACTAAGAAATTTAAACCTAACAGTATTATTTAAAAACTATTAACAGACATTTAAGCAAGTCCAAACAGTAAACCCTAATTAAACTAATGACAAAATATCAACAGAAATCAATTAACACAAGAAAACACAAGAAAATAGTCAAAACAAACACATGCAGAAACAAAAGAAAGAAAATTGAAGAAGGACTTATCTAAGGCTTGCCAGAAAGTCGAATTGCTCCGGTCAACCATGGTGGCTTGAATCCTCCAGGATTCTTGATCCGTAACATCCATAATGGTGTGTTTTCCAAAAGAAAACACATTATTAGGGGTATTACGGTCAAGAATCCCCAAGAATTACTAGGGTTCTTGACCAGAATAGTGAAATTAAATTTCGAGGAACTCCGGGCAGATTCGAAGGGAAATACTATGGGGGTTGGATAAAGGAGGTTCAGGCGAGTCTAAGGTATTATTTTGGAAATTTTTGGCATACCATGAATCTCGTCCGTAAAACATAAAATCAATATTCGAAGTTTTTCGGCAAGATTCGAAGGAAACTACAAGTAGGAATGGGAAGTGGGGAAAGAGGAGAGCTATGGGTGTTATTTTGGAGGCTATTGGAGTAAGTATGGTTTGCCGGCGATAGGGTTCCGGTGAGATAGATGTTGATATTTTAGGAGATAGGTTAGGATTCGAAGCAAACAGATGGTAGGGGTGGAAAGAGGAAATGGAGAGGGTGTTGTGGTGTTAATCCGACGGTAAGGGTTCCGACGAGGAGTAGGGCTAGTACGAGGAAGGTGAAGGGCTGGTCTCTGAGGCTATATGTATATTTGGACCGTTATATCATAACAACACCAACCGTTTACGGCCGTTGGATCAAGAGGATTGATGGCCCAGATTAAACGATGCCCAAACGGCATCGTTTCAAAGAGTATGGAGATTGGGTCGGGTGAAAGGGCGTGTTTGGGCCAGGCGTGGAACGTGTCTGAGGAGGCTTGGGCTGGAAATTTGCTTCAAGAGTTGCCCAAATGTGGGTCACCAATTAAGATACTCTTATAAATTGTTTTCTTTATACTCTTGTATTTTATTTTCATCTTTTTGTATTTTGTATTTTTATCAATTTGTATTGCATTTTCTGAATTTTATAAAGATGCAAAAATAGCAATAAAACTTTAAACTAAACTAATTAATGGCCTAAAATTATTTTTAAAAACTATTTTGTAGCAATTTCCAATTAAAACAATAAAATGCTAAAGTGAACTATTTTTGTCATTTTCTTCATATCCTACTCTAAAACAAATTAATCCCTAATTAATACTAACACATGGAGTTAAAACCTAAATGCAAATGCGTATTTTTGTATTTTATATGAATTATCATGCACAAATAATATGCAGCAATATCAGAAAATGACACCAAAATGCACAAAAATTATAAAAATAAAGAAAAATCATTTTGTTTGAATTTTTTGGGAACAATTTGCTTAGGGCAAAAATCACATGCTCACACACGTCACTGTTCACGGGCACTGTTCACAGACACTGTTCACGGCTACTGTTCACAGGGTACTATTTCTGTAATTTTCTGCATTTTTCCTATGTCCGAAATCACTCCGAGACACCTCCGAAACGCTCTCGAGCCCTCGGGGCTCCAAACCAAACGCATACACGAACTCAACAACATCTTACGAACTTAACCGTGCGATCAAATCGCCAAAATAACGTCATATACCACGAATTAAGATTTAAAATCCAATAATTCTTTCAAATTTCATAAAACATCAAATTTTCCATTTTGAGTCCGAAAAACGTCAAACGACGTCCGTTTTCAACCAAACTTTACATAAAGTGCTTAAACCATAAATTAGACCTGTACCGGGAGCCGGAACCAAAATACAGGCTCGATACCATCATTTATAATCAAATTTTATTTCCATTTTCCTTAAATATTTTCAGAAAATAATTTTACTCAAAAATTCATTTCTCAGGCCTGGTACATCAGAATTCGATGATTCTTGTTCCTATGAGTCACAAATAATAATACGAACATAGAACTTCAATCAAAACTCAATTCAGAGCTTGTTTGCTTGGTGAGATATCCATTTCGCTCCTTAAAAAATTAACACATATTTCGCGTCAAAAACCCAATCGCGACTTGGTGAAATTAAACTAAACTTTCCAGATCAGTCTTATAATTCATTATCAAAATTTCGAAAGTCTCGAAATCAAATTTCGAATCTCTAGAACTAAAAATGGACCTTTGGATCATTACATGCTTATGCTCAAAACGGCAAAAATCTTCCAAAAACTCTTCCAAAACTTATCCGAGCCTTATGGGACCCCGACAAAACATGAAAACATAATTCATAACATCATTCAAACCTCTTCCAATCATCAAAATACCTCAAACAACATCAAATTACCCAAAACTCATCGAATTCAAGCCTAAGTTTCTAAAAACTTTCGAAATACACTTTCGATCAAAAACCCGACCAAACGATGTCCGAATGACCTGAAATTTTGCACACACATCCTAAATTACATAATGAAGCTACAGCAACTCTCGGAATTTCATTCTAACTCCCGGATCAAAATCTCACTTATAAACCGGAAATCGTCAAAATACTAACTTCGCCAATTCAAGCCTAATTCTATACCGGACCTCAAAAACCACTTCCGATTACACTCCTAAGTCACAAATCACCTCCCGGAGCTAACCGAACCATCAGAATTCACATCCGAGCGCTCTAACTCATAAGTCAACATCTGGTTGACTTTTCCAACTTAAGCCTTCTTAAAAGATACTAAGTGTCTCATTTCTTATCAAAACCACTCCAAATCAACCTAATTACACAAGATACGGATAATGAAGCATAGAGAACCTGAAAATGGGGAAAATGGGGCGGTAACTCATGAGACGACGGGTCGGGTCGTCACATCCTCCCCAACTTAAACAAACCCTCATCCTCGTGCGTACCCAGAGTTGTCCTAGAAGCCAACCAAAAGCTGAATGACCTTATCAAGCATAAACCCGGGGGTGATCTCATATCACCCTATCTCACATGGGTCCGATAACACGTTTTAACTAAAATCACACAATCCAGTCTATCCCATAAATCATATAACCATATTTCACTTTTCGGAATCATACACAAGATCAGAACCTCACACCTATATTCATAATAAGTCTGAACCAACTGTAATAGACTATGCCTGCAACCTCGGGTGCAATTATATAATATACTAATAACTCAAACACATGCAGCGATAACTTCCATTCACATTAGCTGCCTACAACAATCAAATACTGATAGAAATCTCTTATTAGCCAAGGTCTCATTCCAACAATTTTCATATACTGCTAACGGTAATTGAAACATGCAATAAACCATAATCATTGCTCAGATCAACCATTCATGAGGCCATTTCTCCTTTGGAAATTACCATAACAAATTTTTGAACCGAACCTCGATATTCACCCATCAAACTTGTTGAAATCGAATCCGTTTATATTAATTAATGATCCCTACAATCTCCTTTGACCAAACACACCATCCTGGTGACATGACACAATCAATACGGCCTAAGCCACAACTTGCATAATACGCGCACCAATAAGAAACGCATCCGAAAAGTCCCTCAATACCGGAACGGGATCAATGATAGCAACCTCTGCACTAACATCCATCACAAATTCCCAATTAAGAAAGCACTCCTTCCCAGCTGTCCGCTGGTTCTTTGAAATATAAATCATTCTGCTAAAACATATTCTAACGCACTTCACCACTTAACCGTGGAATTTCCGGCGTAGCCCCTAATGCAATAGTTTAAAATCACCCAACACTAAGACAGCCAGTCTAAATTCCAACATCACATCCAAAATATAACATACCAGTGAATAAACATCCACCACCACAACATAGCCTGTACATCAGAACTCCATATAACATACAAATCATCATACCTGATCCCAGTTTCCACCGTACAATACACGCACACATTTGATACTCCTTCATTCCATGACATATACTCAATATTTACCTGTGCTACCGAGCAAACTGGAATACCACCCGTGGACCTAACAAGGACATGCCGCAATACTACTGAAATATAATCAGTTTAATCACATTACCTTTTTCTGAGACACATACTCTCGTCAAATCACTTCCACTTAGCAACACCATCTTCCCTAATCATCTGAAGATCTCTTATCTAATCGTTTAGCAGGAATCACTACACATCCCATGCTTTGCATGACATACACAGGTCTTGTGCAAATTCTTACAATACTGACATGACGTATGAGATATGTATACATTCTTAACCACTGTCGAAACAACAATTCATTAGTTCTATACTCTTGGCAAGAACTATAACTTCATTCTGAACCAAACAATGGTCTTGGCTCTTTACTTTACTTCATATGCTCAGATTGCACTGAACTCGAATTCAATGATCTCGTCTCACCCAGTATGAACTGCTCGGGCAATAAGCCACTCCAAACATAATTAAAAGTCGCATATGATGCCTCAATGTGCCAATAGGCTACCAATTCGAATGCAGTACTAAAGAAAACGAGCTCTGGAAGGAATTACCAAATCCCACTCACTAATACAGACTTTCCTTGGAAAACAGGGAGCAAGGCATACAAAGATAGCATATAGGAAACTATACTCAATAACAAATTGTTGCGGCGTGCAACCCGATCCGGATTACATACCCATGGTGGCGTGCCACCCGATCCACACATAGATCTCGCATAAGGAGATACATATCGAGCCAAATCTGCTCATTATAACAAAATACCGAATATCGGTCATAAGCATTCTAAGTGCATAATATCATCGCTGAGGGATATTTAGCGTTATAACCTACAAAACTAAGCACAACTGAGGTGCAATATACAGTCTGAATTTCAAGAGCCAAGTTGCTTAAGTAATATCATTCCTGCGCGAATTCTCAACACATAAGCAATTTCTCGAGCCATTTCACAAATCACACGGCATAATGCATCACTACGCGAGATATCCGGCAATGAAGCATCGATCTAACTACTCCTCCATGAGGACCGCGTTACAAAAATGCACACATCTGGCCTGATATAGATCCATTATTCACATTAAGTCCATCCACCAACTTCAAGCTGATTCTGATCACAATGAACCAGTTTGACAACCTTTCAAGGGTCCATAATAACTCCTTTTTTCACATAACACACAAGAACAACCATCATAATCGGAGTAACCCTCCCTAGTTCACAACCCAATAGGTCAAGTTCCCTCCAGGCATGAATTCCTCAATTTAACGACACCATCACAACCTTCATACTTGGTTTACTTCTTTAATCAGTCAAGTGACTACATGCCACACTTATATAATCTTCTAGTAGGAAATACTCCCACAACCTACCGCAATAATATTTGGGGCGTACCTCCAAACCACTGGTCGCACTAACGCTGAAGAGCGATCAAGAATCATTAGCCAGGACGCAAAACCTTTTTTTTTTACAAAACACCGATCTTAGGTGACGCTGAAGACAATGCCAACTTACCGCAAACATGGAAACTTATCTCCTGCTCATCCGAGCTCATGACATCTTGTCAAAAATTTTCCTTCACTCGTGCCATTCTCGGACTAATTTCCTCAACCAGAACTGATTCACCAGCATGCATCAAATCAAAACTAACATAGCACATAAACACACAATCCGCTAATCAATAGCAAGCTCCCTAACTTGGCTCGAAGCCATATATGACAACACATTATATTCATAATGCATATGCTCCATTGCTGTCGTAACTCACTCTTTCAAAAACTTGTGGAAACACAAATCACCTGGAATTTTTAACTCTTCTGCATTTTCCTGCATTCAGTCACATAACAGTCAAGCCAACTCTCTAGGCGACCAAATGTTTACTAAGTCCCAAATTTTTCAAAAATTTCGGCAGAGTCTCCTTTGTAATTGGGCCTATCCACCTGCCAGAGAATTACCAAAACCATCCTAACAAAACATCCACAACTTGACAAAGCATCACAATGCATATCAATTACATAAATCTCAATACTACATGTATTACACTATCAAAATTGATACATGGACATGCGTTGCACCTATTTGAAACATAACACATAGAAAATACCTTTCAACCCTCCATTATCTGGGCTATTCAACCAAGTAAGAACATTTTCTTTCCTTAATATTTTTGTATACCTTCCACTGCCATACACATAACACAGCCATCAAGTCTTCCTGAGTCTGAACTCAGATCGCCATACGTAATGTACTACACTTCCCAACTAGGAATACGAAAAATATTCTTCACGTACCCATAACTCGGGCCACACATCGAATCACAATAGGAATCGAACACTTAACATTTCATCTATTATCCAGCAGTCTTCTTCGTCACTACCAAGTCATAGGCAAAGATCCGGGCTCAAGTCCTCCAAACTGGCCAAACATCAAACTCACGGAGATTACATCTCGCCCCTTGATCGTGGAATTACAGGCCATCAAGGCACATCTAATACTGAGCGCTCATACGCGCATACGAACGCGTGGAAGGAATTTCAAAAGTTTCTTTCCAAGATGAATCAAGGAAGCACGATAATAATTCAAGAATGCGAAGCTTTCCTAAAGGTTCTGCAGCCTCTCGAGGATAAATACAGACGTCCCTGTACCGATCCACGAGACTCTACTAAACCTGCTCATGACTCGTGAGACCTAGTAACCTAGGCTCTGATACCAACTTGTCACGACC